>SNQN01004123.1:0-50162 GCA_008642245.1 Bassia scoparia
CACATATAACAATGTTAACATGCAACAAAAGATATATGACTGTTTTTCAGAATAACAGTCAAGGAAACAGCTCGTACTGGTTCTGCACCAGTGAATGAGCTTTTATGTAATCAGCTGTTCCCTGTAATACACAAGTTAGTTTCAAATCATTCACATTAAATATTAACTTGTCTAGGGAAACAAGTATCCAAACTAGCTGGTTCCCATAACCAACTACATTCATACTTTAATCATCCCGTTTCCTGTAATGGTTTGTCATCATTCAAAACTTAAGGAACTCCTACGTGTTTAGAGTAATTGTTTTCCCAAAGTTTATTTCAAGAGTTTACATTAGCCAGTCTTGGTTCAATTTCCCCTTTTCAAAGTATGTTTACTTCCCAAGCTAGTCTAGTTTAGATTTATTAGTTCAATTTTCCCTTTTCAAAGTATGTTTACTTCCCAAGATAGTGTAGTTTAGATTTAGACACTTTTTGTTACCTTCCTAGAGGATCGACCCCTTACTACTATTTTTAGGTATAGTTAGTAGCATTGGATTATAAACTGTATTTTGAGAGCACCCGGTTAGGTTTTAGCTCAACGACCCTAGCCGGGGCCCTTCAGCGACTTCATTGGGGAGTTTCTCTAAAGCTATTACCCTTAGTGATGTGTGGACAATACTCGAAATGTCATGCAAATTCGGTGTCTTAAAGACGACATGTATTARGCATCCTACATTACGTGATAYGTAGGTCTTTAGCACTAAGTATTCGCTTTTAGGGAATATGTCTCGTATAAGTGTGTTCTACACTTGAGACAAGACCGGGGGGCCTCGCTTAAGATTGGCGCTGGTGCACTACCTATGTAACTAACCCTTAAGCTAAATGTCCATCCCCACCATGACGCGCGACCGAGTGCACTACGAAGGCGTAATGGTTTAATTTAGACCTCCTTTGATCATCACAGCGGGATTGATGTGTAAAGGACCATTCTAAGCCTAGTCATAGAACCCTCTAGGACAGCCAAACTGACCTGTTCGAAAACGTAGGAACAAACTCTAGGTGGCTGGACTATTTCTTTTCATTTTTCATATAGGGCTCATGCTAGCGTGACAACGTGCTATGTGTGTTTAGCTAACTAAGGACCTTAGCTAAGCTTAGACTAAACAACAAACGAGTCATGTAACAGTCTCATATAGCAAGTGGTCATTCCTTAGGCGTCGTAATGTCGAAATAGTTGTAACTACAATCAAGTGGTCTTTTCGCATCACATAATTGTAAACGAGTGCCAAAACTCATGATTCGCCTTTAAAAAGTTCAAAAAAAAAAGAGAAAAAACTAAAAAAAAATTCGAACAAAAAATGAAAAAAAAATACGAATAAAAAATAATAAAAAAGAGTTGAAAATAAATAAAGGCGAAAAGCAAATTTTGGCGTTCTTGTAGTTTTCATTTTGAGTCAAGTTAATAGGCAAGGAATGATCACTATTAGGCCATGCATTGAGTCTAGTTAAGGAAGCAAGTCATGCATTGTTCTCTTAAAATCGAGTATAATACACTCTGTAGACCGTGGGCCCCCGCGGGGGGGGCTTGGGCCTACGTCGATGTGTAGTTGTGTTGTGGGCTTGAGCCACAGAACCCGCACGTGAGTGCATTGGGGGAGTGTTGTTGAGTAAGGGGATCTCCACTGTGACTATAAAGGTTAATCACGGACGCCCGAAACGTTGGTGCCAAAACAAAGGCCCCACGGTCTGATCCAATAACCAGCTCGTGGGTTCGGGGACATGGTACGGATTGAATCTTTGACCCAATCCGCCCGCATGTAGCGGCCTCTACTGGGTCTCTTTGTAATTCCATTCATCATGATTATTGGATACACATATCTTTAGATTTCAGACAGCCTTTTAGCGCACTACATCCTAATGGTTCTAGGTGGGTTATATTATATACAACAAGTGGCTTCCTATAAATGGATAAGACGAGTCACTTTGTTGTGTAGTCAATTTAACAAGGAGCTAGAAACCGGCTTGTCCATTGTATTATCTGTTTAATGTGACAACAATTAAATTCCGGTCTTATTTATATAAATATACGAAAGGTGACACCACAAACATATACGATATAAATACTATATATATATATAAATATATATATAATATAATAATATATATATATATAAATATATATATCATATATATTATACATAATATATAATAATTATTATTTTTTATTATTTATATTATATATTTTATTATTTATATATATATATATATTATATATAACACACACACCACACACACACACACACACACACACACACACATCACACACTCACACACACACACACACATCCAGAACATCACATTTTTTCACACACACACATCACACATCACAACTACACTACCACACTGCCATCTCTTACCATTGTCACTGCACTCAACAACCGTTAGAATATAATAAAAAAGTGCCTTTTGATTGATCCGCTAAACAGACAAATAAACATGTTAGTATTGACGATAATAATTTAACAATGGTGAATGATAATTAATGAAAAATAAGTATAATAATAAGTATAATAAAATGAAGGTGACATTGATAAAACAAAAAAGAGAAAGATTAATCCTACATATTTACATGCAACAACTGAAAGGTGGGTTTCTATATCTTATTAGTTTAATTTGAAACTCGTAATAGTTATTAGTCAAGTTTAGAAGAAGGCGAAATGAAGGTTTTAGTTGAAGCACCTTAGAGTTATACCTTGATTTCGCTCGTCGATTCGATTCAAAAGCGCACTAGAACTCGTATTTTCGTGTTTTGTAGTAGCAAGAGAGTGTAAGTGAGAGAGTATGGTGAAGCTTAGCAATGCGTGAAGTTGGTCGAAAAAGGCCAAAAAGAGGGTTTTTATAGGCACGAAAAGGCAAAAACGAGCGTCTATACGCTCAAAGCAGTGTATATACGCTTCTCAGAGCGTATATACGTTGATTTATTTCCGAACTTTTTTTTTTATCAAAAATTCCCGATTCTTGTTAATTCTTCTCGGATTAGAATGAACCTCCACCCCTTTTTGCAAGAAAATACTGGTTCTAGGGGGTTCTAAAACATTCCATGTATTTTTTTTGGTATATTTAAGTATTTTCTGATTTTTGATGTATTTTTTGTGTATTTGATTTTTGTAAATATTGTAAAATTCATAGAAAATTATAGAAAAATCGGAAAATTTACAAAAAATATACATGGTGAACTTTAGAAAAATGAGAAGAATGCAATGAAATGGAAATCATGAAAATCACCAGTGATCAAGTATTTTAAAAAATCCTAAAACCAAGTAGAAAATTCTAAAAATAGAAAATAAATAAAAGAAATAAAAGAAAATACTTTTTGCCTCTTATTTGACCCTTGACACATGATTTCGAGCATGACTTCACATATTTCGAGCTTTTTACGAGTTCAACTGCGTCTTTTTAGAATCAAATTGATCAATAAACGTGGTATGTTTCATCATCGATTACTCATTTGGGGAGACACATTTAGGTGTCTACACACTCTTATGCAGGAAAGAGTCATCTACACGACAGCTTCGTAGGTCAGCAAGACTAGCTCGTGAAAAACCGTCGATCCTTATTCCATTGCCCAAAAGGATCGTTCAGCACCTCAAGTCTAGGTTCTCCAATTCCTCAACACCACAAATGGGTGAAGAACATGATGTCGTAGCCRAAATGCAAGCCACCATCCAAGTCCTGCAAACCAAGCTCGCTGCAATTGAGCAAGCCAAATCATCCGAGGTTACCCACAAAGACCTTGAAAAGATGGTCCTGAAGGGCAACCAATAAGAATGCCTACTTTGAAGCACCTGAACTTGAGGATCTCTCAGCAAAAATCCTCAAGAAGTTTTCCACAACGGACTTGCCAAAGTTTAAACCGACTAATGACCTTAGGTTCCATCTCAAAGGATTTAGGGCCACCATAGCTATCAAGGGGATCGATCCTGCTCTTTTCCCTAAGGTGTTCACCATGTCACTCGAACCAATTTACCAAAAGTGGTTCTCTCTCTCTCCGACAAGGATGTAACTACTTGGAACGACATCACTCAAGCGTTCATGATGCGCATCAAAGAAACATTCAAGTTTCCACCTCACTAAGGGAACTTGAAATCCTCAAACAAGGGGATAATGAGGGCTTCACCACCTACCTTGCACGATGGAWGGAAATAGCAGCCCAAATGATCAGTCCTCCCGAAGAAAAAAAGATCGTGAAGATCTTTATCAACAATCTCCAGCCTAAGTATTGCACCCATCTTCGATATTTAGGTTTGGAATCAGTCGACAAGGTATACCAAATTGGTGTCGAGATAGAAGATGACCTTATCAAAGATGCAAAAGACAAGTGGGAAAGCTTCGAAAGGAACGACACACCTAATCAACCAAAGGAAGTGTCAAAAATCGGTGCTATTGAGAAAATCAAGCAATCACGACGCCAAAACTGTCAATACACTCCACTTGGCATGACATACTCACAAGCATTTGACCGCTTTAATGGACGAGGGTTGCTCGAGCCAATCGTTCCCACTTCTGACCCACCAGTGAGAAGAAGGGCTAAATGGTGGGATGCCAACAACTATTGCGAATACCATAGAGGCAATGGCCACACAACGGAAGAATGCTACAACCTCCAAGACTTGTTGCAAGACATGGTCTATGATAATCGTCTTCCCATCCCTCTAGGAGGTAGATATCCGAGCATATGAAACAAAGCAATCACCCGCAACACCCGTAGTTCACAACAAAAGGCAACATGAGCAAGAATCAATAAATTTCTAACATAGGTTGAGTCGGAGAGTCCCTCCACCTAGAAATTTTTATATCCTTTCTTTTCCTTTTGTCGAGTCTATGTCATTGGGAATAAAAAAAAAATTCATTAGCCTTCCACAAAAATAAATTTTCTTTTTTCTTTTCCATTCATTTCTAGCCTTTCCATGTGTTTCAGCTTCGATGATAAAATGCTAATCAGCACATGACCTCGCAAAAAGGAAAAAATGAAAAAGCAAAAAAATGAATAAATTGGACACGCTCGAGAGGCCTTCTTTCAAAGCTCCACAAAAACAAGCCCTTCCCTCCCTGCACCCTATCACGAATCAAAGCAAATCCCTTGCAACCTATTTGAACCTTCTTGTGCCAAACAAGTACAAAAGAAGCCAATTTCTTTCACACCCGCATCTTCCTACCCTCTGAGGTGCCAAAGCAGCACGAAGCAAAGCAAAGCGAAGTTGATAACAAAAACAAGTTGAGGTTTAGACAATACAAAAAAGAAAAAAAGTCAAATGAAAATGTTTCAACAACAAAGAGTGATAAAGTCTAGACACAACTTCACACATTGCAAAGTTCACAAAAGAAACATCAAAGAAAACGCAAAGGCGAACATAAATTGCAGCAAGTTCGCCAAAAGCCTCACACCCCACACCCAACCTACATTACAAATAAAAAAGCCCTATCTGAATTAGCATTGTCCAAGCCTGGCTAGGTCGTTACCCCATAAGGTTTTGTCCTAGGCAAAATGAGGCATCACTTGCACACACGACCTCACGAACTATGATCGGTCTGATTCCACTTGGATACGTAGGTAGCATCTTCCCGAGGTTCGGCCAAATTAATTAAAAAAAATAAGGGAAATTTCCTCAGGTAACCCTGAGATTTTGCCTAATAGCTCTTATACACCTGAGGTTTYAGGATAGGATCGAGTAACCCTGAGGTTAGGGTATAATAGCTCACGTAACCTTACCGTTACTTTTTCCGTTAAAAAGGACTAACGCCGTTAGTTTTACATCCACTTAACATTTACACTAAGTAATTAAGTTATTTAACACCTAATTAACTAATAAAATACTTAAACTAAATAATTAAGTCCAACCAACCTCCCATTGACCATCAACCATACTCCAACCTCCCATTGACCACCAAGCATCGCACGACCATCGATCCACACGGCCAGGTTCCACCACCCTCAACGACCCCACACGATCACCACCCCAAGCGATTAAGAACCACCACCTTATATGATCCCACACGACTAGGAACCACCACTCTACAAACCATGAAACACCTTCCCACCTCAACCTAGCCACAACAACCAAACCACACCTCGAGTCCTCGACCCAGCCCTGATTCAACCCAGAAACGCAGGAACCAACAACAACAATAATTCGCAACTAGTAACAACACTTCGCAACCAACAACTCACAAACAACAACAATTCACAAACATCAACATCAACAATTCTGGGTTTTAATAACAAATTCGAGCAAAACCCCCGAAATTCGAACTAAATAACAAACTCAAAAACCCAAATTCTCACAAACCCCCAAATTTGAACYAAAACACAAATTCGAACAAAACAATAGTGGCTCGAATTAGGGTTTCGTGTGATTTGAATGGGATTCGAATGGGCTGCTAGTACGTGGTCGTTGCTGCTAGTGGTAGTTGTGGTCGTTATTGTTGTGGGCGGTTGGTGGTCGTTGTTGTTTTGGTGGGACGAATCGAAGGAGGCTGGTGGTTGTCGTTGTTGTGTTTTGAAGGATTGAAGGAGTTAGAAGGTTAAAAGGAAGAGGAACAGTGAAAGATGAATTGTAAGCAATTAGAGTATTTTATTATTTTTTTAATTTKGGATTTTTCATGGGGTACCCCTGAGATTTATGGTATTTCACGTGGTGTCCTGAACATTTTTAAAATTCATATGGTACCCCATTTTACCAAAATAATTCATAACTAAGGCAAAGTGACAATTTTGATGAATTTTTTGGGTTGAATAAAAAAGGGTTGGAAAAAGAGATTTCATGAATAAGTGTAGCTATCATGTGAAACACTTGAAAAAAATACAAATTGAATGACATTTTGGTAATTTTAAGACCCAAAAATTTTATCGAAATTGTCATTTTGCCTTAGTTATGAATATTTTGGTAAAATGGGGCACCCCATGAATTTTGAGAATGGTGAGGACAAGGGACCCAAGAAAATTTAAGATCCTAAAACTAATGTTTGATTTGTTATTACAGGCTAAAGTGAAGAGAAGTACCTATTGGTATTTGGACAGTGGATGCTCAAGACACATGTCCGGTGATAAAGAGCAATTTCTCTCACTAGTAGCCTTTGATGGAGGAAGTGTCACCTTTGGGGATAACAACAAGGGAACCATCACTGATTGAGGTAAGGTAGGTAAGACACTTTCGAATGCAATTGATGATGTTTATTATGTTGAAGGCTTGCAACATAATCTTTTGAGCTTTTCACAACTGTGTGCCAAAGCATAAATAAGGTATGACGTTAGTTCTCAAGCCAAGCCTATGTCACATGTCGACTCACAAACAGCTGAACCTATATGTGACGCGGTCCAACCAGGACAGATGTTTACATTACATTCCTGGATCAAATCCCTCAAAATAAGTCTATCTTTGAAAGCTAATTTTAGATATAATCAATGGATTTGGCATAGAGATTTGGACATGCAAGCCTAACATTTACTGAATAAACTTAAGTCTCAACTAGTTGTAGGACTTCCTAACATCAAGTATGAGGCAGATAAAGTTTGGCAGAAGTGTCAAAGGGAAACGGGTCAAAATCTTCTTAAGCCTAAAACTGTTTTGATAAGTACCAGCAGACCTTCAAACTTTTACACATTGACTTGTGTGGTCCAATGAAGTTCAAAGTCAAGAGTCATAATATGTCTGTGTTATTGTTGATGACTTTCCGTACACTTGTGATAATGCTCACTCAAAAATGAAACATTCGATGAGTGGTTACTCTAGTAAACAGTGGAGAACCAGCTTTCTCACAAGTTGGTCTTGTAAGTCAGACCGTGGTACTGAATTTGAAATGCTACTTATTGATATGCAGGAACATGGTATTAGTCACTTCTCAGCCCTAGAAACCTACAAAATGGTGTTTTGAAAGAAAGAATTAAAACTCTTGAGGAGATGGCCAGGACAATGCTTATTGAAAGTGGTCTCCTAAGAGTTTCTGGGTGATGCTTGACACTGCTTGCTATATACTAAACAGAGGACTCATTAGACCTAAACTAAAGAAACTCCTTATGAACTCCAAAGGGCAGAAAACCCAATATAGCATACTTCGTATCTTTGATGCAAAATGCTATGTACATAACAATGGGAAAACCAACTTGATTAAATTTGACCCTTAGAGAGATGAGGAATATTTCTCGTTTTCTTCTCAAAGTAAAGCATAGATCTTTAACAAGACTAGGTGTTGAGAGATGTTCATGTGTTTTTGATAGTTTAACATAGTTTCTGAGATTCCACAGGTTGAAACCTGATTGAGATTATACTCCTGGAGTTTCAGTGAAACCATGCCTGCTGTCTCCGAATGAAAGGCACGCTGACTACGCTCACTACTGGATCCACCAGAACATTATGTGGAGAGCCTAGAGAGAGATAAAGAGGATTACAAATTGGGAACCAGACTGATGGTCCCCAATGATGACAGTAAGAAGTTCAGTGGAACATCAGACAAAAACAATGATTAACAAACTCCTGAACTTAGATAAATTAAGGCGGAAACAGCCGAATAACCTTTCTGTCCCTCGAAAGGAAGATTATATTCTGCTGGTTCCCAAACAATGAAAAGCACAAAGATTTTTCTCAAATTTTAGTACATTCTTTCATCCCCCTGATCAATCATTACAACATAAATAAAGGGATTTCAACAAGAAGAAGGTTACCACAACTTTTGGCTTTTCTATTCATTATCTAGTTGTAATAGCCAACTGACTATAAAAAATGGCCTTAACTGATTCCAATTGATACTTAATAATACAAGATGAGTTAAATCAGTCAAAAATGAAGTTTGCATCTTGGACCTAGACCTTAGGAAGTCAGGCATTGTACGAAAGGGTCTTCAGAAAAACCATGGATGACCTAGTACCATATTCATAAACAAAGCAAAGGTAGTGTGCAATTACAATCAACAAGAAGAATAGATATTTGACCTTGACCTGTACTGATTAGGTATTAATATTATTTCTTATCTCTCACGATGATATAAGTTGTTTCACAGATGATGCGAAGACTGCCTCTACATGGATACGAAGAAAGTAATTCGAGCAGCCTCCTGTTTGAGGAAAGTTCCCCCAACATGGTACAGTTGGACAAGCCTTGTAATGAAACAAAACACCAAGGCTGTAATGACGATTGTCCAACTCTTGATGAAAAGATTACAAAAGGGCAGTGGACAAACTTTTTATCAGAACCAGGAGGAACCACTTGATATAGTACAAATTTTTATGTTTGATATATTTTATTGGTGTACTAATCAGTATTGGATGATTGCTAATCTATATAGAGTGAATTCGAGATGAGCATGATGGAAATTATTTCTTCCTTGTCTGCAGATAAACAACAATTATGATCATTGATATCCATCAGCAAATTACTGAAAGAGTTACGAAAAAAGTTTGGCATGAAACAGCAGCTTATGATAACCTGTTCTACATCTACAAATGATGCTATTTGAAGGAAAACAGATGTAGAACCTCATTATAGAGATATGATCCCTCTTATTAATAGCTAGTAGACTTGACATTGTCTTTTCTATTGGTTGCTGTGCCAGGTTTCAAAGCATCCAAAGGATCTCACTTGAACTGTTAGAAGGATCATAATATCTTGTGAACAACAGATCGTGTCTGTGTACCCTAAAGGTATTCACTGACTTATAGGATACACAGATGAAAATGCTGGTTCCTAGTTGATAGAAAGAGCATCATATGGCACATTTTCTTGGCTCTGCTATATCAATGATCTAAGAGTAGAATTCAGCCTTATCAAAGTGAATCAGAATACATTGCGCAGCTTCATCTGTCTCAACTTTTGATAACGAACCAACTGAGATTTGGAATGTTGAATACAACAGTGTTCCAATCTTTTGTGACAACATGAGTGCTATAAATATTTCTAAGAATCCAGTTCAGCACTCTAAGACCAAACACATTGAGATCAGACACCACTTTTTGAGAGATATTGTTGAAAAAGGGTTAGTGGAGATGCTGTTCTTTAAAAGTGAGGATCAAATTGCAGACATCTTCACAAAACCTCTGTGTCGTGAGTCTTTTTTGTAGATTAAGAGTCCTTTTAGGCTTAGTTAGGTTTTAGGTTTTTCTTTTTATGTCATAGGTTAAGTAGGTTTTGGTAACATGGCTTCTATACTTTTCCCTCGATGATTGGCTAGAAATATTTCTTTTGTATTGTGTGTGTGTGTATATACCAATGTCGAAATCCTTCAGGTGTTGTGTAGATAGCTTGATTCCCTCAAAAAGGGTTGAAAGCCATTGTTGCAAGAAAACAGTTAGTTGAACATTAATTCACAGAAACAGAATGCAATGGTTCTATACAGGTACCAGCAAGGGGAAACAGGAGACCAGCTCTGAAATGTTTTTCGATTGATACTTTTATATCTCTTGGAAAATTACTTAGGATATTTTTCTTTTTGGAAAGAACTTTATCCTATTTCAGTTATTTTTGGCTTGTTGATCAAGGCATATATTACACATGCCTAAATTAGAGTCGGTTGAGATATTTATGGAATGTAATCATTGCAAATTCAATTTCAAAATCTAGCTGTTATCTCGCTATATTTCTTCACCCTCTTGCTTCATTGATGATTATTCACTATATATACTTGTGCTAACCCCTTGTTGCAGCTCACAACTCTTCATCACTCTATACTCTCTCCTTATTTCAAGTGCTCTGTTTTTCTGACACAAAATTCAAATTTGAAAGTATTGTTCATCGAGTTACTGTTCACCTTCGTCCTCGATCAATGAATTATGGGTAGAAAATCAAATACAGGCAGGAAAGAAAGAGGAAGGGGTCAATCAAGTGATTCCTCACATTCTCAGAGAGTCAATGAAGAAAACCCTAACACACAACAACCCGAGATAAAAACCACCGACTTACCACCTACTGATTCTTCGAAAACTTCCACTCCCACAAAAATTAACCCARATCCACTTCAGAAAACACCATCACCACCAAAAACATCTAAGCTTAGCTCTAAGGAAATTGTGCCTCATGCAAATCCAACTGAAAGTGGTGGTTCCACCATCAAGGAACCAGCACACTCTCAGGGGGAACAGATGCATGAGACACAAGAGGATTTAAACCAGGAGTTCGAGAAGGTTGTTATTGGAGAAGAGGAAGTTCAAATTACTGGTCAAAAGGAAGGGGTGCCTATGGTGGAGCTTTCAGTCAGAGGGAGGCTACGCTCTGCAGTAAAGAAGGAAGTGAAGAAGGAAGAAGAAGAACAATCAACTGGTTCTGAAAGGGGAACCAAGAGAAAGGCAACAGCAGTCAAACCACCTCGCTCTGTCAAAGGTAAGTCTGTAGAATCTCCCTTCGCTGGTTCTACCGACTTAAGTGCTAGAGTAGTGTTGTTTGGATGTAGAGTTGAGGATGGTTATTTCAATGTGCCTTCTTTGTCTGAATACAAGAGTTTAATTAATACCAAGGTTGGATGTCCTTGTTTGATTGTTCTGCTGCGAATGTGTCTGGGGTAAGGGATTTTTATGTGAATCTAAAACAGTTGCCGGATATGTCTATTGGTTCAAATGTTGGAGGTGTTGAAGTTAGTATGTCAGTTTCTTCTATTTCAAGTATGTTAAGAGTACCAAGGGATGGGTTTGACAAGTATTCTAGTGATTGGTGGATTATGTTGGTAGGGGTCACTCCTGATGAAATTTATGACTTTCTATTTGGTGGGAAGATGCCCAAGAAATAGTTTTCAAGTCTGTTGATCTGAAGGAACCACTGATGCTGGTTCTGCATTCATTGTGTAACAAAGTCCTGCTTCCAAGGGCTCAAGGAAGGGGAACAGTACGCATCATGGAGATGGTACTGATATACCTGATGATGAAGAAGATTAAGATAAATCTTCCTTCCTTGATGCTCGATCACATCATGAACTGTTATGGTTCATCTCATCATTCTCTGCCTTATGGTTCAATCATCACCCGATTGCTTAAGGACAATAAGGTTAGCCTAAGTGGATCCACTGTACCAGTTACAGTGTTCACGAAGGCTATACTTAAGCAAAAGGGTCTTGATATTGGTGCTGATGTGTTAAGGTTCAAGTTTGAGGAACCAGTGGAGGTTAAGCCCCCTTCAAAGAAGAAAGCCAAGGCAGAGGAACCAGCGGGTCAAAATGTTGTTCTGGAGAGAATGAAGAGCCAGGAGAAAACTCTTGGTAAGTTGATGGAACTGATCCAGGGTATTTCAACATCGTTCAATACCAAAATCGATCAAATGGAGAAGGAGCTGGCTGAGACTCAGTTGTTGTTACTTACTGTTCCCGATGTCAAAGCTCAGATGGCTCCAAGTATTGAATCTGTTTCTCCCAAGACTCAGGTTTCGGCTCTAGCTGCTGCAAGTAACTTGGTGGTTCTGGGTATTGAGGAACCAGATCATATGATGATAAACAGCAGCAGCATGAAGAAACAAAGGTTGAAGACCCAGCTGATGAGGATGAAGAGGTCGAGGAAGAAGTTGATAATGATAATGAAGCAGATGATGAAGATGATGATGTTGAGCATGATGATGAGGAGGAGGAAGAGTGTGATGGAGAGGAGTGATGTTGTTTCCTCCTGTTTCCCCTCCCCTATTTTCTTTTAACTCTTAAAATAACTGATTTTGTTGGTTTGTAACTATTGTCCCCTATCCACGAACATTTCTTCTATGTGGATTAGGGTCCTTTTGGTTGAACTTTGTTGGTCTGTATGAACTATAATATTTTGCTATGTGATGACCTGGTTGACTAATTGTCTTTTTGCAGCATAACACTTGAATGGTGGTCGATGCCACTGTATGGATGAGCACATTTAACAATTTGTGCACATCACTTTACTTGAGAGATTTTTAATGATGCCAAAAGGGGGAAATAGTGTCGAAGTTGAAGCCTAGAATCTGCTAGTTTAGTTTAAATTTTTATTTAGGAACCAGTTAGAATAGCTAACTTGTTCATTGAGTCATTACGTTTAGATTGAGTCATTTTCTTTTTCTTACTAAGGAACCAGTTAGAATAGCTAACTTGTTCATTGAGTCATTAAGTTTATATTGAGTCATTTTCTTTTTCTTACTTAGGAACCAATTAGAATAGCTAACTTGTTTATTGTGTCCTTGAGTCTGCTGGTTGTGCTAAATTTCATTTGAGTACCAAATTGAAGATTTTCTGTTCCTAACTTGTTTGGTTGCAGGAACTTCGATTTAGTTTGTCATCATCAAAAAGGGGGAATTTGTTAAGTCCCTTAGGTTTTGAATGATGACAGACCATTACAGGAAACAGGATGCTTAATTGTGAATATAGTTGGTTTTGGGAACCAGCTGATTTAGGATACTTGTTTCACTAAACAAGTTAATACTTATTGTGTATGCAATGAAACTAACTTGTTTGGTACCCCATTTCACGTGGTGTCCTAAACATTTTTAAAATTCATGTGGTACCCCATTTTACCAAAATAATTCATAACTAAGGCAAAGTGACAATTTTGATGAATTTTTTGGGTTGAATAAAAGGGTTGGAAAATGAGATTTCATGAATAAGTGTAGCTATCATGTGAAACACTTGAAAAAAATACAAAATGAATGACATTTTGGTAATTTTAAGACCTAAAAAATTTATCGAAATTGTCATTTTGCCTTAGTTATGAATTATTTTGGTAAAATGGGGCACCACATGAATTTTGAAAATGGTGAGGACACCACGTGAAATACCATAAATCTCAGGGGTACCTCATGAAAATTGCCTTTTAATTTTAAAGATTTTTTAATGGTTAGTTCAATCAAAACTAACAGCTTTAGTCAATATTTAACACCTTCAGTTAAATTTTAACGGTCAAGGTTACGTGAGCTATTATACCCTGACCTTAGGGTTACCTGATCCTATCCTGAAACCTCATGTGTATAAGAGCTATTAGGCCAAACCTCAGGGTTACCTGAGGAAATTTCCCAAAAAATAAAGGGGTCATATTCATCTTCGTGTTGGTTTGATGTTTTCTAAGAAATCTGAAGAACAACTTGTTTCTTTAGTCTAGAACTTGACATAGGATCAAGTTTGAACCAACATCTCTTAGCCAGCTACATCAATCCCCTCATCTTCTCACCCTCAGTCACAAAATTGAGTCCCTTTTTAATTTTGTAGATCCCTAGTGTAACACCCACGAGTTTGGGTTAGAGAGGATTCGATAATTGTGGATTTGATAATTATTTTAACATGTGTTTTGCTTGAGCTTTTGCATTGTTTTGGTAATCATTACTTCTAGTTGTTTGACTTTAGTTTGGTAGGCATGATTTTGTTGGGACCACACACTTTAAAAGAGTGTGTGTTGAGTCCCTAAGGTATTGAATGATGACAAACCATTACAGGAAACAGGATGCTTAATTGTGAATATAGTTGGTTTTGGGAACCAGCTGATTTAGGATACTTGTTTCACTAAACAAGTTAATACTTATTGTGTATGCATTGAAACTAACTTGTTTGTTACAGGGAACAGCTGAATACACACAAAGCTCATATACTGGTCCAGAACCAGCAAGAGTTGTTTCCTTGACTGTTATGCTGAAAAACAGTCATATACCTTTTGTTGCACTTTAACCATGTTACATGTGCAGTAATAGGATGATTCCAAGACTTGAAGTGTGAAGCCTTTCGAAGACATTCGAAGAAAGAAGTGTGCTCAAAATTGAAGTATTCAAAGGAAGAATTCAAAGTCTTGAAGATTACATGAAGAATAGAAGAAATACTCTTAAATGTTTAGATCTAGGAATTCATGTAATATGCTCTGTAGTATGACTTAATTATTATGGTTTAAGTGTTTATATGTGTTCTGAGTTATGGTATGAATTCTGGTACAAAGAATGGAACAGAATTCATAACATACTCAATTAGGGAACCAAGCTGGGGAACCAGCTGTGTCCCAGAGTGGAATTATGGCAGCGGTTTTGAAAAAGAGTTTTTCTAAAATATTTTAAAGGATATTTTGAAAATGAAGTTTGCAGCTGGAAATATATGTGAGAATATGATTATTGCCTTAAACCTAGGAGTATATATCTTGTTCGATTATTTCCTTAAAGGATTAAATCGAACAAGATAAATGCTTTCCATAAAATCTCATCTTGCCTTGATCGGCAAGTATAGATTTAAGGAAACTAGGATTTAGGTCAATAAACATATAAATACTCATCTATACTTCTAATTCCACACACATCTCTCTACGGATCAAAAGAGTTTAATATTTTGAGAGAAAAACACAAAGACAAGAACTTTACTTTGAGTCATACACAAGAGCATTAAGTCGCTTCATTATTCTCTTACTTAGCTTGTTAAGAAATAAATCAAGAAGAGAGAAAAAGTTGTTATGTAAAGGCATTCAACAAAGGGGTTGAAGGCCTAGTGAGTGTTTGTGAGTTCAAACACAAATTGGGACTTACGAGTGTGAGTCGAGTGCACATTCAGAGTTGAGTGTGGGGTGTGCTTGGTTCCGGAGTAGGGAAACAGCAGAGTGAGTGTGTTCTTTTGTTTTTCGGAGTAGATTAATAAAAGAACATAGGGTAGGAGGACGTAGCCCAGAGTTGGTGATAACCTCGTTAAATCTTGTGTTTCTTTATTGCTTTACTTATATTCCGCTGCTTACAGAACCAGCACCAACTGTTCCTCATACTAAGTCCAAAAAAGAAAGAAAAATTGGTAATAGATAATTATACTCAATTCACCCCCCCCGCCCCTCTTAGTATCACATAACCTTCAGTGTGAAATCGTGCCAAGTAATGGACATTGGAGTACCATTTCAGTGACACAAGTAGTTTACACAATACAAATTACCTTCCTAGTGAAATTTTTTTCTTGAGTGATCTGATCGTGGATTTTGGGACAAGTTTCGGGGACGAAAACTTCTTTTAAGATGGGTAGATTGTAATCCCCGTAGTTTTCGATATATTTTTTAAATTTATTTTTTATAAATATATTATGATATCATATAAAAAGTATATATTTATTTGAAAAGCTGTATTTCATTTAAATTTTATTTTATGATAGAAAAGATATAATATTTTATTAAATTCTAATTATTTCAGTTTAAAATTATATTTTATGATAGAAATCTATCTTTTCTCCTTCATCCAAAAACAAAAATAAATTAAACAAACAAAATATTTAAATTTGACTTAGCTAAAACCTAAATAAGGAAAAGGGTTTATTTTCTTTTCCGTTACTTCACTTCATACGTACAATTTAGTTTTCAAAAAAAAAAAGAAGAAGAAGAAGAAGAAAAAAGAGAATGCTGAGAGAACAAAGCCATTACTGCGTGTTGCTGCCACTGCCGCGGTTGCTGACTTGCTCGCACTGCTCCATAGCCGGAGCCCCACGTCGCTCCCACCGCCGTCGGCCCTCAGCCCAACCTATCCTCCCTTTCTCTTCCTTCCTTGCTTTCTTTTCTTTTCCCATGCAAATTCATGCTTTGTTTTGTTTAAACTTTGAAGTTTTTTTATAATCAAATTATTTATGCTAATTCTTTTGAGTATAATATACTATGGATTGCAATGATTATGAGTTTTATGATGATAATTTTCATTGAAAATTTCAGATTTATTGAATTATAAAATTAGGGTTTTAAAATAATATTTTTCAGTTTAGTATTTGATTTTTATTTATTTTTCGGCTGGTCAATAAATTACAAAACTTTGGTCGAGTAATGATCATACTTAATATAAAAGTTTTGTAAAATTTTCAGAATTTTCAAAGCAAGTTTACTATTTTAAAAAAAATCGTTTTTGAATCGACAGTTTTCGGTGTCAGGTTCGGTTTTTGATTTTTCATTATTTTTATGTTTGTCAATAAATTACGAAATTTTTGTATAGTGATCTCTATGATATTATACACCTTGTGCAAAATGTTCAGAATTTTCCAAAAGATTTACGATTTTAATAAATTCGTGTTAGAATGGACTGTTTTTTTTTATAAATCTGATTCGGTTTTGATTTTTCCTTATTTTTCTGTTCATCTATAATTTACGAAAGTTGTGTGAATATTCTGTATACAATTATACACTCTGTATAAAATGTTCATTAAATTTTCATATAATTTTAGTATTTTAATAATATTATTATATCAGATTGACAATTCTTTCTAAAAATTGTTTTTATTAAAATTAATTAAAATATTTGACAAAAATATAACTTAATTATGATATTTTTAGAGTTATTAAACATATTAAAAGTGATTTTGACCATTTAAAAGTATGGCTTTTAAAGTTTTTAAAGAATGAATGGTTATTGATAAGCGTTGAAGTTAATCTTTAAAACATGTTCGAGGTTGATTTTTAAAAGTTTATGGGGTTTCAAGGGAATATGTATTGCTGTAATTTTGGTTATGGAATCAATAATTGATTTCTATTTGGTTGTAGGAGGAAATTCTCCTTGAGTTATTGGTTCAAGTGAAAAATACATGGCTGGATTGTTTTTCTTTTCAAGGTACGTACTACTTGCGGAATCTTAATCTTAAAGTTGTTTGAGGATGTTTAATAACTTAGAAGCATGAGTAGGAAATGTCCATGGAGTGTTTGGTAGTCACGAATAAATTATTTGCTGCGTCATGATCTATAATTGTGATATTGAGGAATATTGTGGATGATTATTCATGAGTTTGGTTATGGAGGTTGATAACTAGTCCATTGTCTTTAATTAATTATTTCGTCTATTGAGGTAATTTATATACAAGGATGGATTAGTGGAGTCAAGTAAAACTTGTCACATGAGGTGGTTTATAATACAGAATGAATTAAGTGGAGTCAAGTATCACTTGTTCATGAGGTAAATTTTGATATATGGTTGAATTCAAGTGGAGTTAAGTGTAACTTACTCCATGAGGTGATTTTATTACTCGTTCATGACTTAATGTGTGAATTGAGTAAAGGAAGTATTCAAGTCTTAATGTGAGGTAGTTGGCTTGTCCAACAGGTTTATTAACTAAAGGTATGGTTTGTGCTAAAATAATTGGTATGTGTTTGTGGTCTTGTTTGTGAGTCGTATGACTTATCAATAATTAACAGTTAAATAATATAATATGGATGAGCCATAAAACTCTGGATTGGTGCACGTCTGGAGTATTGACAATAGGGTTGGGGTTGCGATTTTATTCGCTTCCTTCTAAGGCCGTTGATCAACGCGTTCTCTCTTCAGTTTTTTCTTACTACTATTTTCATTCTGATATTTAATATCTGTTAGGGATTAGTGAAATCTCACTATCTTCGTGACGGAGTCGCGCCCGTTCACCATTTGATGCTCTTCGACGGAGGGCATGGGGTTGTGCATCTTTTGTCTGATGACCTTGGTGTCTGGTTGATGTTCCCTAAACTGTGAAATGGGTTGAGGACAACCTTGTCTATTGCTCAAATCATAAATAATGTAATGAACTATATTGAGTCAGGTTCGAAGCAGAGTTGAACTATTCATACAAAGTGTTGAGGTTGAACTATTCATATAGGTGTTGATTGTAGCTATCTATTCAGGTTCAAAAATATAGTGTAACAGGTTTGGTGTTGATTTTTGGTATTGAAGTAGGTTGGATCAAATGTATATATATGAGTGGTTGAGTTATGAATACCACCTTTGGTTTTTCTTATATAAAATGTTGTTGAATGGTTCTGAACGTTACCATTATTTTTTTCTTTGTTTCTTGAGCAACTGTCGTAACTTGTATGTCTAATTATAGGGGTGTTGTCCGTTGTTTCCCGTTTATAAGTTGTATGTATCAGCTTTGCTGATTGCATGTGTTTTTGTGTGTTGTGTGTCGTCCATTTTCCTTCTTTTGGTACCTGTGATGATCCTTATTTCATTTGGAAATTATGGGATCAGACTTTTCACAGAATTGTGCAGGTTGTTGATGACTATACATGTGCATTTGCAACGTCGGGTCATGGGAGTGTTCGAGTGTTATATCCTTGGACTATTGTTTAATGTTATGTCTGAGAATTTTAGTATCTTATAATTGGATTAAATGGTTTTCAAGTTTCGTAGTTTGGCCAAAATATTTATCATCCGTTTTAAATAAAGAATAAAGGGCCAAAGTTGGTTCCAAGTTGTACGGTTTTAAATTCTTTTATAGTTTTCCTTAAAAGTTTTATTATTTGGTTTAGTCATTTTCCGCTGCAATATTCTGAATAAGCCGAAACGTTTTCACACGTGGCGGTAACATGTCAATAGTTCTCCATATCTTCAAATAAATATTTCATAGTAAAAAGGGAGAATTATTGGGGTGTTACACCTAGCCTTTCCTTCTACAACCCTTAGGGCTCTCTTACTCTTCCTAATGCAATTATGTAGTAAGGCTCTTGCTCATGAAGTCAAAATTGCACATCAATCAACTCCAGCAAGCTCAGTGAGCTTTGCTTCATCAGTGTCATGTCTAGCACAACATAAAGTTTACATCTTAAAGCTCGGGGGGCTTGTGTCTTCAAATAAGTCCTTATTCCTTCTTCCTTTCTGGAAGGAGCAATACACTCAAGTTCCTTACTTGAGTGGTCGCAACTAAATTAAGAAGCAGCAGACATGGAACATCAATGGTAACTCCGACAAGGTTGGGGGCTTACAACATCATTAGAGTCTCCAAGCATGCAACCCACTTTAAAAGGCATGTCCATAATTCATTGAGAGCCTTACATTATCACAAGGGTACTCATCCAAGCAACTTGCTTTCTTCCCGAGGGAGTACCAAACATAAGTTCCTGCCTTAAGTATACATCTTTGTTGCATGTTGAGCCTTAAGCAAGCATCCCTGGGCAAATTCATCACAACTTGTGCCTGACAAGTTTTGCATTATTCTTCGCACMACCACTCGGAGTCATTAGGGGATTACAAAGAAGAAGAGAGCTACATACATCTTGAAGCAAATCCAACGTCAGCAAAACATGGGTCTTGTGCACTTTCTACGCCAACAACATATTCATCATTATGCTTAATCAATGTCGTGCTACTCAACAAGCAAAAAAATCTAGTTCATGACTTGAGTGAGCACCATCTCTCGACATACTTTAACCAAAATTAGAGGGCTCATAACAGAAAAAGAAGACCTCCGTGAAGCCCATGACATTTGCTTGATCACTCAATGAAGCACTACACATGGAGGGATCAACAAAGAGTTAGCAACACGCCAAGTCAAAGTCCTTATCGACCTTACAACTACAAAAATGCAAATCAACTCAACACCGCAAAAAGGCTCTAGACACTAAAGCTCCCAACACCGCAAAGGTTCGCATACAACATCATCACATAAGAAACTCTTCATCATAATGCGGGGGATTTCATTGTACCAATGATTGCTACAAAAATGCAAATCAACTCAACACCGCAAAAAGGCTCTAGACACTAAAGCTCCCARCACCGCAAAGGTTCGCATACAACATCATCACAGAAGAAGCTCTTCATCATAATGTGGGGGATTTCATTGTACCAATGATTGCTACACAATGCTTCTTTCTTCACAACTCGCAAAGGAAGCTTTCATCTCAACCTGCTAGGAGCTTGATCCCAAAGTCAAGAAGACTCTGTTTAGCATGTATTTTCAAAAATTACRTCAACATGTACTTGCTTCCTTGACCAAGTGATTAATAAATGTCATTGCATTACACAAAATTTTGCACTTAAAGTCTAAGTCGAGTTGGCTTGTGAGTCCATAGTCGAAACACAAAGCTGCAAAGAGTCGAGTCAATGCATCATGTCGCATACAAGTTTCATGCAAAGTGTCAGTCAATGTCACAAGAGCACCAATACAAATTCGAACAATTCAACTCACAACCGAGGAGTTTATACAAGTCCTAAAACAAACAAATGCAAAGCTAGGGTCCACATTTAAGTGCGAATTTCGCAAGTAAACAGCTAGGGGAGGCTAATTCCAAAGCAAASCAAATTTGATAAGTACAAAACATGGTCACATTTAGGCACTTATTTCTCTCCTATTTTGGTCTTTTTGTGTGTTTTCGACATTGTTTTACTAGCTTTTGGGCTAGTTTTCACTTTGCATAGTTTTATGGAGTTTTAGTGGTTTTTAGTGTTTTTTGTAGGTTTTTAGCTTAGTTTATCCTCTTTCCTATTCTTGAGGTCTTAATTTCATTTTTTAGTGTGGTTACAAGTTGCCATGATGTGAATCTGCTGGGTTTGTGTGTAATTACAAGTTGGCATGCTTCGATTTTGTATGGGTTGTTCCTTAGAATTTGATTTCTGTACCCTCATACCTTCTTCGAGCCATGTCTTTCTGAACACTTTGAATTTGCAGGTGTCACTTTTTCATTGGAAAGTAGACTCCAAGAGCTTTCTAAAGGTATATTATAAGYTGCATTCCGAGCACCAAGCGCGAAGTTATGGTCGCTCAAAGTTGGGCCACCTAAATTGGAGCATGCCACTCCTGCACGCGCCACTTATTGGCGAGCACACGCCACTCCTGGACTCCTCCAACCGGCAGGCAAAAAGGTTGGAGCGTGCTCTCCAATTTGTAGCACACGCGCCACCGCACGCTCCAAGTCCTCTTGCACGCGTCACCACACACTTCCCACACGCTCCTTGCATGCGCCACCAGCAGGCCCCTCTCATAGAAAGTTTGGTGCATGCCCGCGACACTATGGCCGCACGCACCACCACATGCTCCAATTTCCTCCGCATGCACCACCATCTTCCCTCTACACGCGCCATTCGCGAGAGCCAAACTAGAAGGTTTGGCGCGTGCTCCCCACGCGCCGTTCGTCCTCCCCTACATACTCCAGGATGTTGACTGGGCGTTGWCCAACCTTTGACTTTGACTTGTGGAGCAAGCTTGAGGCAATTTGGCACATTTGGTATTAGTAATGGTATACTTATAATTATTTAGAAAACTTGTAATGTGTGTCATTAATAGGATTGTGAGGAGAGAGAAAAGCAAGGAAATAGAAAGTAAGAATTTTAGTTTTACATTTGTTTTATATTACAATTTCATTTTTTTCTTACAATTCTAATCATCTTCTTCATTTTGCAATTTCCATTAGAAAAGAGGAGAGAGAAAACTCCATTAGTGTTCTTCATTCAATTGCTTGTAGATTCTCAATCCTTGTCCAAATTTTGCAAGTCTTATATCAATTTCATTAAACTTTTCGAGGTGAGTTCAATGGTAGAATTAGATTTCAGTTTCATGCATGTTTAGAGTATTTTCTTTGCAAATTTCGTTTTGTAGATTTCATGGGTCTTTTTCTTAAGTTTTGATTTTCATTTCTTTTGTTCATATATTGAATTTTGAGTATTTTTTGATCGATTTGATGCAAGTTTTGTTGATTTTGGTTGAGTTTTGAAGTAGATATTGCATACCCTATTATTGCTTTCATACTTGTGATTTCATGGCTTTTTCCTTGGTTTCTATCATTGTTTTTGTTAATTTCTTGTTCTTAAACATGAATTTTTAGTAATTTCTTTAGCCTTGGTGGCTAGGGAAACCAACCATGTTTGATTGATGTCAAAGTGATATTTCAACACAATTCAACATCCACTTTCCCCCAAATTATGGCTTCTTGATCATATTTTTAATTGGACTTGGCCACCCAAAGCTTGATGTGAGAGAGAGTGCTCTTTTCAATCCATTCAAGAGATTGGAAGTTTGTTGAGGGTTGCTAGCTTAATTGATTTGTGACTTAACCTAGTTAGAGTTTGAAGGGGACTTCAACTTGAGCTTGGTTTGGGATTGTTGGATGACTTGGGAGATTATTTCAACTACCTTCATACTCTAGAGTTGTCACAATTCCATTTACATTGAATTGAGGATCGTTCTTTTGATTGACATCGATGGAGTTTGCGGTTGGGTAACCTAATGATCCTAGGTGTTTTATCTCTTGATTTTACAACTCTAATTTCCTAGTTTGTAGCTTTAGATTTACAAAAATTTCAAAATTTATTTTACACCCCTAATTCTAGTATTCCTAGCTTGAGCATTAACCTATCCTCTCTTGGGTTCGACTTAGACTTAGCAACTATACTAAGTGTAGTTGTAYGTTCAATTTATAAACTTTGTTTGTTTGGTGAGTCTAGAGGCAATTTCTCAATGACCCTCTTTCCACAACCGATCAAATTAGCGTCGTTGTTAGGAATCAACATTGTTTGAGCTTTGTTAACTTTGATTTGGTTTTAATTGTTTTTTAATAAAATACAAAAACCTAAAAAGATTTTAACACTTCGCTTGTAGTTATTTTTCTTACATTTTTTAGCATTTTACATTACATGCAACATCGTGTGTCTCCAACTTTAGACTTCGACACCGAGATTGAAAAGAATTTGAGATCGATTCGAAAAGAGAGAAAATAGGGTTCTAGAGTTAGAGAAGCAATCGAGAACGAAGGCTTACATAGTTCATTGAGTGAAAGTGAGAAAGTGGAGGAAACATTGGAAGATAAGGAAGAGAAGTTCGAAACGATTGAGAACGTGGCTAGACCACTTAAGGATCTAGGGACTCCAGGTGCTTACACAACTTCAAAGGCAATAGTGCTCCCTACCATATATAGAAGGAACTTTTAAGATACCACCCAACCTAATCCAATTGATCGAATCAAGGCCTTTCCATGGGTTGAAGAACGAGAACCCCCATAAGCACTTGAAAGACTTTGAGAAGTACGCAGACACTATTAAGGTGAATGGGGTGAGCCAAGAGTACCTAGGACTCAAGTTGTTTGAGTTTAAAGCTTTGGATTGGCTATAAAAGGAGGTGAGGCCTAACTCCCTAACTACTTGGGAAGAAACTACAAAGCCTTTCTACACAAGTTCTATCGCCACCATAAGACGGCCGAGCTAAGCGCCAAGTTGCAAGGATTTACATAAAGGGTGGATGAGACCTTGTATGAAGCTTGGGAACACTTCAAAGAATACCAAAGGGAGTGCCCCTATCATGGCATCCCTAAATGGTTGTTGTATCAAACCTTTTACATGGGTCTCAATAACTCAAGCAAGACACGCCATGATGTGGGCACTAGTGGGCCTATAGTTAACAAAAGCGAGGATGATATTGAGGAGATCATTGAGGACTTAGTGGACAATTATGCTACATGGCAAGAGAGCGGAAGGGCTCCCCAAAGGCAAGCCAAAGGCATGGTCAACTCACTTGGAGAAGGCCAAATGGTGGAAAATTAAAGCTACTTGAAGGAATTAAATCCATTGTGGAGAAATCCCTTGAGAAGGGGGAGAACTAGGGGTGTTCAAACCGGATAATCCGATTCGATCCGAAATTTCGGATATCTGAAGTTTTCGGATTGGGGAAATCCCGATCTGAATCTGACCCGAAAAGTTTCGGATATCCGATCCGAAATATCCGAACTAGCAACTTCCGATCCGAATCCAATCTGATATCTGAAATTTTGGATCAGATATCCGAAATTTCAGATTGGATCACGGATTAAATGCATATTTTTTTACCTATTTACATTATATTTCTTTTATTTTTTTCCATATTATTTTATTATTTAATGAAAAAATCTGATCCGAAAGTGTAAAATATCTGATCCGAAAATTTTCAGATATTCGATCCGAAATATTCGAAACCTTAAAAATCGAATCGGATATCCGAATTTTCGGATCGGAGCGATTGGATCACGGATTGGATATTTTTGAACACCCCTAGGGAGAACTCCTCTCAAGTGGCTTCATCCACCCTTCTAAAGTGCCAAGGTAAGACAAAAACCCAAAGTTACAATTCTATGCCTAGTGGAGTTCTATTTTTCAATATATGTGGTGCTTATGATCACTTGTCTTCACATTGTCATATGCAAAGTGTGTATTTTATTGATGATAATTGTGTTGATGATATGCCTTTTGAAAATGATGTTGAGCATTGTAATGCCATGGGTGATAATGGAATGAGCCCACATTTTGGTGGAAATCCTAATGCATATGGGCCAATGAGGACCCCCTGTAACCAAAAGGCCAAATGAGTGGTTTTGGCTATCAAAGCAATGCCAACCAAAGGGGTTTCAACCCCCAAGGTGGCAATGGCTTTGGTAACCAATGACCATTCAGCCAAAGGGGCTTTGGTTATCAAAACCAAGGTTTTATGAAAAACCAAGGTTTTGAGAAACAAAACCAAGGTTATGGTAACCAAATTCCAAATTCTCAATGGCAAGGTGGTTTTAGGGGAAATAACCCTAGCTATGGCCTGTGGATATCAAGCCAATGTTAGAGGATATGGCAATCCCAACGCCCAAGCTTAATGAGATGTTYACTTGGAGGCTATTAAGCATGTTCATGAACTTGTTGTACTTCTCATTTAATCTCTTCTCTACCAACCTTTCTTATAAAGGTGGTTTTGGATCAAACGAGCTCCAAGTTCTTCACGAGTTCCAATTCCTCGTGTATTTTTATTTTCCCTCTATCCTAATTAATTAAAAATCAGAAAATAAAATAAAGATATCAATCTAATTATTAAGGACTAACTAAATCTCGAGTCGTAACTTCTGGCCGCGGTCAGCTTTACTGGGTCAACTTCGTAGGCCCATATCTTGAGTTCTAGACATCGTATGAAGACATGTGACCTATCGTTTCGAAGCTCTTTAWGTCTAATTTCTAACCCARTTAGAATCGCGRCAATCCGATCTAAAAACTTAAGTTATGATCAAAAGAGTGAACATTTATAAGATTTGTTCCTTTTCAATTCATATATCTCATTATCTTCAACTCAAATTCGACTTTGCTAGCTATTTTTCGACCCTTGTGGAAACTAGTTCRTCAACTTTCTTTGCGATAATTATCCAACCCATTCAAGATCGCTTCGAAAGCATTCAAGTAGCTATAAAACTACCTGAAAGATTAGGAAAACAAAAAACAGAATGTAACAGAGCACATAATGGATAATCAATATAATTGATACCTAAAATGCAATTAAATAAACTAATACGCTCTAATAATGCAACCTAAAATGCCTAAGTACTCTATATAAATGTGTTTCATCAACTAAGCTCCCTTAAAAATGATTTTTAATTTCCAAATAGTTTTAACTTATTTTTAAACATTTTTCTAGAATTTTTCGAAATTTTCGAAATTTTTCTGAATTTTTAAGCATTTTTGGCCATTTACGGAATTTTCAACAATATAATTAATTTTATGATAATTAATTAAATTATGAAAGCAATTCCAAAATTCACGAAAAGCTAAAAAAATGCACAATATTTTACAAGGAATGTTTTGAATATTTTTCCATAATTTTTCGACTTGTGAAAAAATAGTTATTAATTTCCTAAGCGAAAAACGCGCACTTGAGTGAATCGACTCGTTACAGAAGCTTCTGGAGCATTCCCGAGCATGGGGCCCATATAGCTTGCTCCCCAAGGACCTTAGCATCAGTGTCAAAACTTCTTAGGCACGGCTCATTCAAATTCAAACGCAAAATCTTTTTTTCCCAGATTTACAACCGACAAATATACACAAATAAGGCAAGTCGAATCAGCAAAATAAGGCAAGCAAAGCTGGGCGAAATAACACCCAACTAGGTCTTTTACAAACTCTATCCAACTACTTAGTGATCACGTGTAAAACCATATGCGACTATTTAAAGTTAATCAATCAATATCAGTGCACTTACGTTTTGGAAATGTTGTGATCAGATTCAACTATGAGATGTGGGAAATGTAACAAAATTATGAATTATCAAATTCATAATTATGAGATTCGCTTATGAAATTAACAGCAAAATTGGTAAAATGCAAAGGTTTAAAGTGTAGTCGAGATGATGATCAGTTCCAATCAACAAAGATATTTTGTGGACATACATGAAGGATTAAATTTAAAGCACGTACATAATTTCCTACTTCCTCCTAATTTTATGTATATACAAGTGACACTTCAATCAAGGTTATGTAATAAATACTCTATCATCTTTCTTCAATTGAATTTAATACATTTGTAAATTACACTTTCGCCAATGCATGGACTACGTTCCRGTTAAAATTCATTTGGTGACAGTAACGAGTAATAACTTTAAAATTTTAGGGGAACTTTAAATTCCGGAGGAAAGGATTAATACAGGGTTATTCTTCGGATTAGCTTCCCACAACGAAAMCGCGGAAATTGACCCACAGCCTGCTAAATGCATTCTGATTTCCATATAAATCAAGAGGAAGTTGTTATTGAAATGTTGTTTCCTTTTATACTAAGTGTTTACATGCTCAAATGATATGTGAAGTGTTACAGTACTTTAGGGGTTCTTTATGGTTCTTAAGGGTTCGTAAAAGTTCCTAAGGGTTTCAAATGGTCCAAGGCATCATTCTCGATTGAAGGCGCCATGTTGCAAGGTTAGTTTGAGGCTAATTTCTCAATTTCTTTACACCCTTTTGCATGCTTGTTAGAAATTTGACTTTCTATGGAAATTAGCATGTAATGTTGGTTAAAAAATATTCAACATGAATTAAAATCAATCTTAAGCAAACTTTTAATTCATGTTCAATGCTTGCATGCTTGCAATCACACCATTATTTTGTCTTAACCAAGACCGACAATTTACATATTCTCACGCCTAATAAGACTGATTCTTGGACAAATCAGCTTTTAGGCACCTCGAATATGGATGTAAACAACGCATGTCGTAAAAACAAATTAGTCCTTATGTGCATATATATCTGTAAAGCAACCCACAAAGTAATTGCATGCTTAGGGTTAAAATGGAAATATCTTTGTTGTTGTCTTTTATATAATGGACTCACAATGACCGAGTAGTGGCTGCTAGATGTGGGGGGCGTTGTACACTACTTTGCTTCTACCCTTRTCCCCCTAATCCATGGCCTTTGGTGCACGACCAGACTATGGAGTCCTTCGCCTTGCTTTATGCAATTATAGGTAAGGCTTAAACCGGGTTTTGTAGCTTTCCAAAAGAAGTGCAGTGGAGACATCTCCTACTCGTTTCAAGTATAATACACATAACTCTAGGCATACTCACAATACGCAAAAGCAAGAATTCAATTCTAGCAAAACTAAAGACATCACTGAATTGTACCCCCCCGGAGCAGAGGGACCGGACCCAGTTCRGCGCGGTGACCCTCCGGTGCCTGTACACCAACCAAGGCTTTACTTGTGAGAGATTACTTGTAAGAGTAATCTGATCGACCTCATGCTTGCCACTCTTCTTTGTCGCACGTCGAGTATTGCCATATTAAACGTTATGATTGGCCATTTCCTCAATCAGCTTCCATCCGACATTCACTGTCTGACTCATGAACCTCTCATTCGCTGCTAAATCGAGAATAATATGAGATTCATTATTCAAACCATTTTAGAAGGTCTGAACCAAGAGCCACTTCTCTAACCTATGATGAGGATAAAATCGATGTAGCTCTTTGTATCGTTCCCACGCCTCATGTAGAGTCTCATCAAAATCCTGCTTGAAGTTAGTGATTTGACTCACTGAATGTGACTCCTCCTCCCCTAAATTAGTTTCGTATAGAGGATTCGAAAACTGACGAGAGACGGAAGAATCTGAGAAATCTAATCGCCTAGCGGAGTTCTTTCGTCTATGGTACATTCGCTCCACTTCTGGGTCGTAAGGAATCAAAACCCCCCCAGTTCGAGAAGACCTGAGCATACACAAAAAGAAATTGCAGCGATCGTAAGTACTGCCCTGAAGAACAACGAAACGTTCTTCAAGACGAATACAAGAAAGAAATAATTCAGACTCAAACAATTAATCAATAATTAATGTCGCTTCCCCGGCAATGGCGCCAAAAYTTGACAGGCTTGTYGCATACCTATCAAAAATACCTATCAGGACTAACTATGCAGCTAGTGGTAACAGGATCRTATCCACGAAGAAGCAAGAATCATCGATTAATTAAATCAAAGCATCTAAACTAGTAAGAGAATATTTGGTTTTTGTTGTATCAAACTAAGTCTAAAAAGAACTACGAATAATGGAGATTAAATTATATGACTAACGAATCTAGGGCTATGGTTCACTATAGCGGTAAACTATCAACAATTCGGCATCAACAATTCATAACAAGGCACAATCAAAATAGGGTCAAAGTTCTTTCGAATCAATTGAACCATAGAACTACTCCTAACCATATCTCTCGACCTAGGATAGTCTCGTTCTACCTATTGACGTTGATCTTGTGCTAAGTCTTAATCGCTAGATCTAGAGACTCGTGACTACTCAAATTAAGCAATTAAGTCGGGCCCTACAAAATTGATTAACATAAAGAACAATCTAATAGGAAATCGATTAATGCCAAGTCAAGAATCGAATCAAGCAAAATACATGCCAATCATATTGCTATAGATCCTCAATCGCCCTAAAAATTAAACTACTCACTCATATTGGAATTAAGCATGATAATGACAATTGGGGAAAAACGTAATTAAAAGCATAAAAAAATTAAAAATAATACTAGAAATGATTAAGGGATAAATAATTACCAAAAGTGCAAAGAAAATTGATGAACAATTGAAGATCTTTATTGAATTCCAATGATGAATGGCAAACTAGGGTTCTTCTTCCAACAATACGTAATTGAGTTTTTGAATTGATAATCTAATAATAATAAAAGGTAGTTTACAAAATTAGGATTTCTCCCCTTAAACATCCCTTCAATTCAGAAAATAAAAGCTCCCCTAAATTACAATCGTGCCCCTCATTAAATGGCTTTGGAAGAAAATAGCAAAATCAGATTAGCAGACTGTTACGACCGATTAAGGCTCAACTTCCTTTTTCCTCTTTTGGGCTTCGCTTCCAGCCACGTGCTACTCCCTTATGACTCCATGATGCCTCAAATGAGTCCAAAATGTATTCGAATCAACGAACGCAACCTGAAACTCATTCAAACTCTGGAACAACGATATTAGTAGCAAAAAAGGTCGTTTAAGGCCCATAACCACAATGAACACATCATAAATACGATTGCCATGAAGGGTGCTGAAGCTTTCAAAGGCAAAGAAGTGATGGCAAAACCACAACCAGACCAGTCCCTTGCGGACAAAAAGAGAAAGCAATATGCACTAACCATTGTTGAGGGCCCAAAGCCTAAGAAAAGTAAGTCTATCAGTCCTCAACCTCTATATGATCTTTCTGATAGGCAGATTCTAGTTGGTTTCTCTATTGCTAGAAGTTGGGTAGAACAGAAGTTTTTGCATGAAATTAAAGATGCCCTAGATTTCCAGAAATGGTTTGTGCTGTTTGCTAAGGAATTGGATGTCCTTATTCCCTTGGTTGAAGAGTTCTATGCTCACCTACACACTAAGTACAATGGGTCCTATTTTGCCTTTGTTAACGAAACTCCTATTAATTTGTCTGAAAAGAAATTGGCTGATATTCTTAAGGTTCCCACTAAGGGACTTGATGTGTATTCTCGTGAAAATTGGCCAAGTGTTAAAGGAGTCACAACAGAACAGATCCAGAACCGGTTGTTTAATGGTCCACCTGACCCTAAGTAGGGGTACACCATTGGCCATTTAACGTAACCAGTTATGAGGACATTTCATACAATAGCCTCAAAAAATGTGTTTCCTGGAGCACAAGATCGTGTGTGTGTGTACGATTGATGGATAGTGTTCTCATTTACTGTCTCATGGAACACATTCCTGTCAATCTCCCTGTTATGGGTCTTGGACACATGATCTGCTGTGTTGAGAAGGAAAAACATGCTCTACCTTATGGTGGCTGGCTGATCTTAGTGTTCAATCATTGGAAAATTCCCATGGTGGGAGATTATGGAACAATGTCCCATCTCACCAATCAGATTATAGGACAGAAAAGCATGGTGGGAGATGATGCAGGTGGGATTTTGAAGATGAAGAATGAGGTTAAGGGAAATACATCAGGTATAGAGATTGGTACCGAATCAGTTAAGGTAACATATGCCTTGGTGAAGCAACTAAGTTACCAGAACACCATGATGYAATCCATGATCAATGATGTCACTCAACTCTGCACTGCCCTTCAAGAATCCTACAAGAGGGTTGAGGTTCGCCTTGACCAAGCTGGCATTCCTGGTCAAGTGGATTTTGCAAAGAAGGAGGAGTCTTCCCAAGCTGCTGAGGAGGATAAAGATCTGGTTTCTGAGAATGACGAAGTAGAGGAAGAAGAAGCTGCTTCAGAGAACCTCGAGGAGGAGGATGAAGATGATGAGACTGAAAATGACTCTGGAGCTGATTAAATTGCCTCTTTTCTCATTCTATATTGCTGCTAACCCCTCTTTATTTTGAAAAACTCTATCACTATGTAATTTGGTTTCTTACTAGTCTGTAATAACTATTTAAGTAGGACTATTACTTTTGCCACTATTTGCAGGAACACTTGATAGCATCAGCATCTCTAGAATGTTGTTTGAGCTGCCTAATTAGCTTTAACTTTAAAATAATTAGTAGTTTCCACTAATGGTTGTTTTTTCTGTTCTGTTCCTTGATTTTTTTTATGATGCCAAAAGGGGGAAAGCAGGTTAAGTTCTGATCTATTTCCACCTATCTCAGGGGGAAGAAGGTCACCTGATTTTTGATCTGTGTATGTTGCAGCAACTAGAGCAAGTTTAACGACCTTGTTAGAGTTGACATACCACTCTAGTCTAGAAGTAAGTGTATTCCACACACTTTACTTATGTTCATCCTAATGGCTTGGAAACAAGTCTAAACTAACTGATGTTCTTATTGCGAATGCATGTGTAAGTCTAAGAGCTGAGTCTAATTAGTATATACTCCTTGTACTTAGTAACTCTTTCTTAAACCATTGTCAGTTAGTTGTGAACTGGTGTACTTGTGAATTATGAATAATCTGCAGGAATAGTACGAGACCAGTCCCTTGGGTTCTTAAAAGAACTAAAACTTTTGAAAAAGTTCCCAAACTTAATGATATCTTTTGCAGGGGGAACTTCATGGTTTGTCATCATCAAAAAGGGGGAATTTGTTGAGTTCCTACCTTGAGTTTTGGGTGATGACAAACCACTTTAAACTAAATTATATATGCAAGTTCTGTTTGCATGTGCAGATAAAAGACTGCAGATAAAAGATTCAAGTTCAAAGGTTGTAAAGATAAAGCTTATGAAGCTAAACCTCGAAGATTGCATGAAGACCAAGCTTTCAAAAGATATAGATTGTGGTCTTAGTTGCAATGTAAGTAGTTTTGGATTGTCAAAATGCACTATAAAGGTAAATATTAGAGAGTTGAGTAAGTTGGGTATAATAAGTAATCTCGGTTGCTTATTATATACAACTTCAAGTAAATTGAGTTGACTGGAACAGTTTGGGAACAGTTCCAGACCAGTCCTCTCAAGTTTACTTTCTAACATCCATATTTTTGGAAAGTTTATTTCCGCGTAAAATTGATTTTGAAAATAAATGGATGGAAGAGTTATTGAGCAAGAAAGTTCCTTAAGTATGGAAAGTATATTATTGAGCTCATAAGCTGATTTTATTTGATTGCAAATAAAATCAGTAGGATATATTTTCCGTGAAATATTATCTTATTTCTAAGGAAAATATATCCTCATGATCTCATACAATATACTTACCAAAGGCTTACTTAAAAGAACTCAATGTACACAAACCTTAACACTTTTTCATGAGCCTTTTACGCGAATCAAAGTTGCAAAAGCTCTCTCTCTCTCTAAGAAAGACCTAGCATTAATCCATTTCTACACTTAGGTTTTCATTTAATCTCTATCTAAGCATTAAGGTTATTCTGTAATTGAGAGAAAAAGTGTTGTCAAGTGACCAGGTTGTGAGTTCAATTTGCTGGGGAACTTGGTCAGGGATCAAGTTCATTTGAATCACCATAGTTAGTGATTGGGTAGAATTTCCATAGGTGGAAGTTGGGGATCCGGTTGTGCAGAGGTGCATAATCAGATTGTTTGTATTCTTTTGTCAGTCAGAGGCGATTAATAAAAGAGTGAGTGAGTGGAGGACGTAGACTTATTAGAAGTCGAACCTCGTTAAATTTTGGTGTTGTTTATTTATCGCATTTACTTTCCGCTGCTTAAGGACTAGTTCTTAACTAGTCTGAACTAATCGAAAAATTTACAACACTCATACAATACTCAATTCACCCCCCCCCCCCTCTTGAGTATAATCTGTACTTTCACTCTTTGTTTAGGAGGTAGGCTCCTTTGCACAAGAGCACTGACTTGATGGGGAAGTTTGATGCACTCAACATTCAACTTCTTTTTGTTTGATATGAGCTCTTTGAGGAAATTTCTCATAGGAAGGCATTTGAGACATGGCCTCTAAGAATGAGATGTTCACTTGGAGGCTATTAAGCATGTTCATGAACTTGTTGTACTTCTCATTTAATCTCTTCTCTACCAACCTTTCTTATAAAGGTGGTTTTGGATCAAACGAGCTCCAAGTTCTTCAAGTGACTCCCCCTTGTTCTTCTTTGTTGCATCCTCCTTTTCCACATCCCCTCTTTGAGTCTTCTCACTTTCCTCCTCCACTTGATCCATCTTCTTCTCTCCTTGAGCTTCTTTCATTGATGAACCCTCATAAGACTTTCCGGACCTAGTTGAGATGGCTTTGACTTGATGAGTTGATGTCGGATTCGAAGCTAGTTGTGGGAATTTTTCGGCAAGTTGGGCTAATTGATTCTCCGTCATATTTTGATAAGAATTGGTCTCTTGAAACCTTTGATCATATTTCCTCTCAAGATTCTTTAAGTTTTGATCTAATTGATTAAACAAGTTGTTGACATGATCGATAAAGAATTGAGAATCGGATGAAAGCCCTCCTTGGTTAGTGATAGAGCGTCGCCAACCTATCAAATAATAAAACCTAACTCGGTCTCACTAACTAGTAGCAAGGGCAAGAAAGGGTCGAACCCATGAGAGACGTTGAATCAACCACCGAAAGTCAATGTTTAAATAAGCTAAGTCAAACTAGTGCTCTGAGACTTGTTAGTCACTAAACTTGGATTTACAACTAGAATTAAGATTAAACAAGAAACTTGGATAAAAAGGGGTCTAGGGCAATGGCTACACCGCTCAAATTCATCAATGAATTGCAACAAACAAGGGGGAATCGACTCAATGTTGGTGTTAAATTATGGAACATCACCTAAGACACCTAAACTACTTCTGAGCTAGAAGGATTGCCTAATTCTTGGATTACAACCTATTTTCATGGTTAAAATTCACAAACCAAGCATGAAAACAAATCATGTGACAAAATGTTCCTTGACTAGAAATTCCTATTCTCGTGGCCTTTTAGTAAAGCAAGTTTAAGGGATCCCACAACTAATTCATCTTTCAATCCTTCATTAAGGAGACTAATAAATAAGAGCTTGTGGTGATCAATCACAAGGACTAGCATGAAAATCCCTTAAACAAGGCTAATTAACATCAACAAGAATCAAAACCCACAAATAATTAGCAATCCATGGCAAATTTGAGGTTCACCAAACCCTAGAATTAACTACTCACAATCCATAAATAATTCCATAAACAACGATTTAAAGTTCATAATATGTAAATTCAAAGCTAAAATCAACAACAAATCAGCAATTTGAAGCCAATAATCAACTAATAATAGCATAATAAGTACTAAAATTCACTACAAAGGAAGAACAAAAGAACTAGAGGAGAGAGAAAGTTACTTGAAGCTTCAAAGGTGAGCAACAATGGAGGAAATTTTCTACAATGCTTCAAACTAGATTACCAACTACAATTACAAGTAAATTTGAGAGAAATTGAAGTTCTAAGCTAAAAACTAAGTAAAGAGCCCTAAATTTGAGATATCTCGAGCAATTGGCTCCCAAGGGGTATATATATGACCCCCTAAAAATAGAAGAATAAATTCGTAGAAGAGTCGAAGAAAGCAGAGCAACACGGACGTGTTGATGGTGACACGGACGTGTTGCTCAAGACAGTAGCAGGCAGAAAGTGGCAAAATTCGGGACYTGACAGTGACACGGACGTGTTGCAAGCAACACGGACGTGTTAGGGTGACACGGACGTGTTTATAGTGACACGTCCGTGTTGGTCTCTGTACCTCAGCAGCTTTGAAACGCCATAACTTTCACATCGGGTATCAGATTTGGGCGTATGACCTATCGTTGCGAAGCTAACGAAATAATCTTTCACCTCCAAGTAGAATCACCTCAATCCAATTAGTGGATAAAAAGATATCATCATTTGAATCCACACCTAAGCACGTAAGGCTTCCAAAAGTGCTCCAAAAAGAACCTAAAATATACAAAAACACACAAACTACCCGTGAAGMATTAGTGTGACCAAAATAAGTTTAAAACATACAAAAGAAMACTATAATGCTTCAAAAACACAAGAAATAAGCACTAAAATACACCTAAAATATGTACAAATAACGACTCATCAGTTAGGCATTGGTGCTTGTGGAACATTGTAAGGATGACCTTGTTATACATTTTGAGGTATCCCCTTGTTGAAATAGCCCCTTTGGTTAGGATTGTACCCTCCTTTATTAGGCCACCCATTATCATTAAACCTTGAATATTGATTTCCACCATAGTCCCTTTGATTGTTGAGATCGCCCATTGCCGCTACATGTTCAGGATTCAATCCTCCACAATAAGATGTGTCATAATTATTGCCACTAAAACTTTCACATGAGAAAGCATTCACTTGTTGCTTAGAGGAGGAAGTATCCTTTGAAATCTTGTTGTCAATAGTCTCTTCCAAAAGAGCTTTAAGTGAATCCTTATCAAGCTCAATCTTCCCACTAGCCCGTGGCTTAGGTCGTCTCTTACCACCTGATGTGAATAATTTCGAACTACATCCCCAATCACATCCTCTAATTGGTCAATCGATACCTTGTACAATTGACCACCGGCCCCCGCATCTAAATTTGCTTGTTGAATCGCCTCAAGACCATCATAAAAGATACGAATGTGAAGAGTTTGATCATACCCATGATGTGGACGACGCTCCCAAGCTTTTACAAAGAGTCTCATCCGGCTCTTGATGAAAGGTAGAGATGTTTCACCTCATCTAGGCGGTCTTTTCTTCCAGTATAAATTTCTTGTGAAAAGCTTGAGCAAGCTCTTTCTATGAAGTCAATGAATTTGGCTTAAGGTGTTGAAGCCATTTATGAGCTTTATCGGTCAAAGATTATCTGAACAAATGCAACCTTATGTATTCTTGAGAAACTTGATTTGTTTGAATAACCAAATGTGCAATCGCATCCTCATGTGGAGCTGTAGAGAATTGCTCCCTTTGAATCAGATTAGTGATTTGAGGATGGATTGTGAAGTTTGTTGTCGTAGTCAACAACTATATCCCTTCCGTAAGCTCATAATCTTCTAGTTAACCTAAGTCACGGAAGAGCGACCTAGGGGGAGGTGGTGGTGTATGTGGTACATCGTCCTCAATTTATTCGCTTGAGTTACTCAAAGATTCCAAGTCACAATTTAAACCCCTCATTTCGATCACAAACAACCGACGAACCCCCCTCAAAGTTCTCTCAATTTTTGGATCAAGTGGAGTGATTGATTGGCCTTAGGACCTCCTTAGTATCCAAAAAATCTAAGCAAACAATTAGCAATGACCACACACTTAAAAACAAAGGCAAAATAAAAGAAACGAAAACAAATGAACACAAGCTACAACGTTGCTTCCCCGACAACGGCGCCAAAACTTGATGCGACCTTTGAGTGTTATTATTTCTCAAAGGCCTACCAAGAATAAAACCTTCAACTCTAACTCTACCCAAAGGTAGTATAGCAAAGTCGGGGTCGATTCCACGGAGAAACAAGAGAGCAAGTATCAATTCGCTTCCGCAAGTAACCAATATTTTTGGGAATTTTAGCAAGTCACAACTATTAACTAAGTAACTAACAATAATTAACAAAATGAAATTTATTTTAAAATACCAAAATAACAAGCCCTAGGGGATGGGGATTGATTGGTGATATGGGGTTTAAGGCCCAACCAAATACCCCAAAGTGTAGTATAGTGGGGGATCAAACTCGAGGAACAACGTAGTTCATTCYCATTGTTTAGTGAAGGGTCTTGAGAACATTTTTTGTAAGAATTTTCAATTATTGTAGCAACCAAATAATAACTAGCAAGTGAAAAAAGATTTCAAAAGCTAAAGAATCTAGAGGTTATGTTCTGGAACTCAATTCACGATTAGGGAAGTTGACTCACTATCCTAATAAAATGTCAGGTAGAAGGATCGCTCACTTAAATACTCTCGATGTACGAACACCGGGGCATCACCAGCCAAAATTAGTTCTGATCCCTCGCATCTAGAATTGAATTCTTGCTTTTACATAGTGTGAGTATGCTTAGAGATTGTGTGAATTATACTTGAAACGACTAGAGTAAGTCTTCACTGCACTTCTTTCGGGAAGTTTGAGAAACCGGTTTAAGCCTTGCCCATAATTGCATAAAGTAAGGCAAAGGACTTCATAGTCTAGTCGTACACCAAAGGTCATGGATTAAGGGACAAGGGTAGGGGCGCGAAGTAGTACACAACGCCCCTCGCATCTACCGGCCTCTACTCGGTCATTATGAGTCTATTTTCAAAAGACAACAACAAAGATATTTCCGTTTTAACCCTAAGCATGCAAATTACTAGGCGGGTTGTTTAACAGAAATAGATGCATATAGGACTAATTTGTTGTTGTGACATGTGTTGTTTAGATCCATATTCAAGCTGCTATAAGCCAATTTATCCAAGAATTAGTCTTATTAGGCGTGAGAATATGTACATTCCTGGTCTTGTTTAAGACATAATAATTGTGTGATTTGCAAACATGCAAGCAYTCAACAAKAATTAAATGTTTGCCTAARATTGATTTTAATTCATGTCGAATAGTTGTTAGGTCAATATTACATACCAATTACATAGATAGTCAAATTTTTAACAAACATGCAAAAGGGGTTGAGAAATTGAGACATTGGTCTCAAACTGACCTTGGAACACGGTGCTTTTGATCACTTGAATCGCTACCAAAACAAAAGAAAACAATTGTTAGAGTATCCAAAAGTTTGCCTCCAAATGAACTCCTTATTCAAAGACAAAATAAAAAGTTAGTATTGACAAGATTAGAAGGGCCAAATTAAATAAAAAGGCATAATTAAATTCATGAAATGGTATAATTAAATTCTAAAGACCAAAATAAAAATAAATAAAAAAGTAGAATCAAAGTGGCCATCAAAATGAAAACCAAGTATCCTGATCTACGTGTATAATACGCATACAATCATGCACATCTCATTGATCATGATTATGATCATGCATAAGTCGATAACAAAAGGAGGATGCACTAAATAGTCAGAGGAAACAAGACGAAACCGCATACCACTATACCTGCAACACAAAGAGATTAACTAAACAGATTGACATACATTAACAAGCAAACTGAACACCAATTTTTACACAAAATATATTGAATTAAAACTGATTTAAAGGAGATATCAAGCAATTTTTATATTTTAGAAAGTCCTATGATATTTATATCGAATCGTCGGGTCGAAAAGGCCTTCGAACTGCTTTCTTTCAGGATTGTTTCAAGGTGGTTTTTGCTGGCTGTTTTGTGACGTGCTTTGCTGCGATTCGAGGCTGAAATAGACCAATTTTAATGGATGATTAGAGAGGTGCTTAGTTTCTGTGTTTAGGGGCTGAAACAGGTATTTTGAGGGGTGTTTTAGTTGTGCGGTGCTGCTGTATTTGCAGCAGTTTAGGGGGTATTTCGTGGGTTTTCTTGGTATGTATGTTGTTGCGTGCTTGTTGTTTTTTGAGAGTTTTTGGTGATGATCAAGAGAGTTGATATGAGGGGTTTATATAGGGAAGATTAGGGTTAACAAAGAAGGGCCTTGCCGTGCGCGTGATTTGGGTGAGTAGGAGTCGGCATGCTACAAATGAAACAAGATAAAACTTAAAAAACAAACAAGCAACATAACGGCTAGAAATGGACGGTTTCCATACAAATAAATGGTCCTCCGGGGCTTACAACCAATCAACAAAACCTCAGCAAAGGAGAATGCACTATTCTTCTGGAAATCAAGGCAAAGACAAGCAATACAACAATCAAAGGGCGGGAAAGAGCACTTCTTCTCGATGCACAATTCCAACTATCTACATGCAACGAGGGTTCAAACACATTGCATGAATTCACGGATGCACAACAATCCCTAGTGAATTGATCCAGTCACCATTAACAAGCCATTGTCAAGCTTTAATCTACTTACAATGGTGAAATTGCATATGAGTGCTTACATTGTTGCAACAAGGTATGGAGAGGCATATTCCATCATCAACGAACAAAAATCAACAAGGCATATGCGAAATTCAACAAAGCATGGGCTTGAACAAGTTATTATTCATCATCTTCTTCAAGTAGTAAGCTTACAAGTTGATAACTCATTTAAATTTGCACTAAATTTGATGAGACAAGTTGCAAAAGACTCATAAAGACATGAATAAGCAAAGGCATTCAATGATATTGAGCATACACAAGCAAGGGAGAAAGCCCCAATTCAATTACACAAATTGACAAAACATATTCAAATGGCATGATTTTGAATAATAAATTGCAACTTACAAGTGAATTTCAAGTATCAAGTAGTAAGCTTACTTGGATTTGGAGTTTGATGAGCAAAGCAAGGCCTTTCTAAGCAATTCCAAGAAGAACAAATGACAAATGAAGCAAAAGTGGCTAAAAAGCCACGAAAATCAACAAAAATAAGCCGAAAACTGAGCGAAATTACGCCCAGTTTTAGCTTATTTTTGGCTCGTTTTGAGCCATTTTTTGTGGGCCTCATGTATATGCGCAAAGCCCGTTGCATTCAAATGTCTTTGGTACTTCCTGGGAATTCCAACAAACTTTCATAGTCATGCACAATGACCTAAATGCCCCTAAGCAAGCAAAATGGGCCCGAAAGTCATTAAATTGCAACAAAAGTGCGCCAGTAAAGCTAAAACAAGCCATAAGCAAGTATAAAATCAACATGCGAGTCAAAAACAAAGCACATATCCCCAATCAAAGCAACACTATCCWCAACAAGCATTTGGAGGCCAAGCGATAGCTCGATTATATTATATGCAATGTAAGTTAAAGGAACAACCAAAAGACATTGCTATACGCAATCGTGGCTATACGCGATGTTCATCATCGAAGTAAGGCATAGGCATCAGCACCAGCAAAAAGACATTCGCTATACGTGATATTACTTTCACTTCAATTTTCACGGACGACTAGTCGAGAAGGGATAAAAGGCTCGATTCTCAAGCGTGAATAGAAGCACAAGCAGTAGTTTGAACAGAGGCATCGATACGGACATTAACATAAGTTTTCCCCAAGAAGTCCAAACGGAGGCTTCAATACGGACACCATCTCAAATTCCCCAGTAAGTTCAAACGGAGGCATCGATACGGACACTACAACAGCAAATGCCCATGAAGTTCTAACGAAGGCATCGAAGTAGACATGGAAATAGTAACTCCCTAGGAAGTCCTAACGGAAGCGTCAAAATGGACAACCGACAAAACCAAATCAAGAGAGTCCTAGTGGAAGTGTCCAAGCGAATAATCATTAAAATAGTAACACCTCGGGAAGTCCTAACCGAAGCATCGAGGCGGACAGTAGAAAACCAAATTAAGAGAGTCCTAACGGAAGTGTCGAGGCGGACTATCAACCAAAAAAAGTATACCAGGGAGTCCTAACAAAAACGTCGAGGTGGACATCCAAACAACAAATTACGAGAGACCTAACGGAAGCATCAAGGCGGATAATCAATCAAAAGCACACTAGAACGTCCTAATGGAAGCATCGAGGCAATCAGATGAAAGCAAACAACAACAAAGCACCTTCACAAAAATCCCCCAGTGGAAATAGAACCATAGGTGGAATAAAAAACAAAGGCACTAGCAACRAAGACAAGCAAGCAAGCAACAGCAACCGCAGGTGAAGCTAAAACTCACACATTTGCTTTGCAAGTACCGGGTACTTTGGCTTTCGTTTTATGAGATCTTCGTCTCTACAAACTCAGCCAAAGTGGGGGCTTATGTAGATATCTACATTTTTCTCTAGCCCAAGACGGCCAATGATAAGACACCCCACGTAACACCCAAGCCAAATCGAGAGAGCTAAGACCCTAATAGGCTGTAAAAAAAAGGCAATTTCCCTTACACTAAGCACTTTTTCAAGCATTTAACACCCCTAAAAATGAGTTTTAATTTTCAAATAATTTTAACTTATTTTTAAGCAATTTTCTAGAATTTTTCTAGATTTTTCTAAGCATTTTTTCTTTTTTCTAGAGTATCCAACAATATAATTATTTTTTCAATGATTAATTAAACTATCAACACAGCTACAAAAATTACGAAATTTGACATAAAATACTAAATTTTACAAGGAATTTTTTCATATTTTTTTCATAATTTTTAGACTTGTGGATTAATATTTATGAATTTCTTAAGCAAAAAAAGCAACCGAGCGAAACGGAGTGTTCCAGAAGCTTCCAGAACCTTCCCAACTATGGCTTGATCCCCAAGGATGTCCACATTCATCCTTTGTCTTCCCATGCACGACTCGACCAATTTCAAACGCGCAATCATTTTTTTCCTAAAATGAAACCGAGCAAAGAAGGTAAGTCGAATCAAAAAAGGAGGAAAAAGAGCTGGGCGAAATAACGCCCARCTAGGCGAAATTTCGCCCACTTAGGCTTGGGCATAATTTCGCCCAAGTTTTCCTGCTCTTTTTTTATTCGTGCCTATAAATACACAGGCGTGGCCGTCATTTCACAACTTTGGACGGTTTGCACTTCGATTCTTTCTCTCTCTAAACTTGAAAACTCTCTCTCTCTCCAAAAACTCTCTCTCAAACACATACAAACACAATTCAAACATATTCAAACACACAAATTCAATGAGATCTAGGCGGTTTCAAGGGTTTTAAAGGTTCTACAAGGGTTCCTAAGAGTCCAAAGCTCCATTCTCGATCTACAACAACGCGTTGCGAGGTAAATTTGAGGTCAAAGTCTCAATTCTGACATCCTTTTGCATGCTTTATTTAGAAATTTGATTTTCTATGTCCTTTTGCATGTAATTTTGATTAAAAACTATTCAACAATCAAATTAAAAGCAAGGCGAAACTTTCATTTACTCGTACAAGTGCTTGCATACTTGCAAATAACCATTAATATGCTTTAGCAAAGATCGGAAAATTTCRTGTTTCACGCCTAATAAGACAAACAATGGWCAACTGGCATTAGGCTCCTGGAATACGRAATTAAYAACACATGTCGCAACAAACTAGACATTAGTTGCATCGATTTCTTAAACAACCCACATAATACTTGCATGCTTAGGGTTAAAACGGAAATATGTTTGTTGTTGTCTTTTTAACAATGGACTTCGCAATGAGCAAGTAGAGGCCGCTAGATGAGGGGGGGCGCTGTGCACTACTTCGCCCTAACCCTTGTCCCCTAATCCATGACCTTTGCCGCCTGACCAGACTATGAAGCCCTTCGCCTTGCTTTATGCAATTATAGGCAAGGTTTAAACCGGGTTCCGTTGCTTCCCGAATGAATTGCGGTGGCGTCTTCCTSTACTTGTTTCAAGTATAATCCATACAACTACAAGCATACTCACACTACGCAAAAGCAAGAATTCAATTTAGCAAAAACCAAAGTCATCACCTAATTGTACCCCCCTAAGGCAGTGGGACTAGACCTAGTTCGGCCCAGTGATGTCTCGGCGCTTGCACACTATGGATTCTCGAATCCCGTGTTCTGGATCGGATAGGATGCGACCTATGGATTTATTTAGGGAGATCGAATAGGATTGCGACTTATGGATTTTTTTAGGGACATCAGATAGGATGCAACCTATGGATTTTTTTATGGCGTATCTTTGTATGGATAGGCTGCTACCTATGGATTCCCAAGGGCGTATATAAAGAAAAAGAATTTTATGGATTCTTGAAGGGCGTATCTTTGATCGGAAAGGCTGCAACCTATGGATTCCTGAAGGGCATATTCTTTATCGGAATAACTGCGACCTATGGATTCCCAAAGGGCGTATCTTCGATCGGAAAGGCTGTGACCTATGGATTCCCGAAGGGCATATCCTCGATCGGATAGGTTGCAACCTATGGATTCGTAAAGGGCATATTCTCTATCAGAATGGTTGCGACCTATGGATTCCCGAAGCCCGTGTTCTAGATCGGATAGGATGCGACCTATGAATTTTAGGGAGATCAGATAGGATGCGACATATGGATTTTTTAGGGAGATCGAATAGGAAGCGACGTATGGATTTTTTTAGGGCGTATCTTCGATCGGATAGGCTACTACCTATGGATTCCCGAAGGGCGTATATAAAGAAAAAGAATTTTATGGATTACCGAAGGATGTATCTTCGATCGAAAAGGCTGCGAGGGGATTCCTGAAGGGCGCATCCTCGATCAAATAGGCTACCACTTATAGATTCCCGAAGGGCGCATTCTCTATCGGAATGGTTGCGACCTATGGATTCCCGAAGGCCGTATTCCGGATTGGATAGGATACGACCTATGGATTTTTGTAGGGCATATTTTCGATCGGATAGGCTGCTACCTATAGATTCTTGAAGGGCGTATCGTCGATCACATAGTCTGCGACCTATTGATTCCCAAAGGGCGTATCCTCATTCGGAATGGTTGTAACCTACGGATTCCTGAAGGGCGTATCCTTGATTGGAAAGGTTGCGACCTATGAATTCCCGAAGGGCGTATTGTCGATCGGAAAGGCTGTGACCTATGGATTCCCGAAGGCTATATCCTTGATCGGATAGGCTGCGACCTATGGATTCCCGAAGGTCGTATTCTCCATCGGAATGGCTGCGACCTATGGATTCCCGAAGGGCGTATCCTCGATCAAATGGATGCGACCCATGGATTCCCGAAGRGCGTATCCCTAATCGAAAAGGCTKCGACCTATGGATTTCCAAAAGGCGTATCGACGATTATTGGATAGGCTGCGAGCGACCCATTGATTCCTCGTTAGCTAATAGTATTATGAATTCAATTTTTTGGGAAGCTCCAGTCATTAATAATCAGTAACGCCTTGTGTTTTATAGTAATTATAAATTGATATGTGGAAAAGAAGATGGAAGTATTAGTTTCCTTATCTACTTTTTTCTATCCTCTCTTGCACTGCCTTATGTTCGATAAATAATTCAATAGTTGCTTAMATAAATAAATAAAATTAAAGTGCAGCTATTTTATTGTTATTGTCAATTTGCTTTTGTGGTGATAATTATGGAACAATTTAGATGCAAACTTTTCTATCGTCAATTTGCGAATAGTAAAGCTTTAGGAGGTCACAAGAGATCGCATATGATGAAACTGTTAAATTCTTTGAAGTCGAAGGCGAAAATGAAACCCGAGCAGTTTTCCCTGTCTCTTATACACATCTAGATGTGTATAAGAGACAGGGGCTGAAGAAGGGGACGAATTAAATGGCACACACATTGTAGGCGACAATCCCCATGATAAGACTTTTTCGCCTGTTGCGTTAAAGAGTAGGGAAAGTGTGATGCAGTCATGCAAGAGCCGTAACCTGACTAAAAAATCTAGATGTGTATAAGAGACAGTTGTGTTAAAGAGTAGGGAAAGTGTGATGCAGTCATGCAAGAGCCGTAACCTGACTAAAAAGAGGAGCCTGAGGAAGGTTGTTTATCGTCAAAAAACTCCATTTTCTGAGGTTCATCATTCTTATCAACAAAATTATGGAACGAATGATGATAATGAAATTAAGAAGAACAAAAAGAGTAAACTGAATCACAACAAGAACAACACTAACAATGATAGGAACAACAACAACAACAACAACAACAACAACAACAACAACAACAACAACAACAACAACAACAACAACAACAACAACAATGATGATGATGTTGAATATACAGTTAGTTGTACCTCCGAAGTAATCTCTGACGAAGAGTTGGAAGACTATCTAACAATGATGTCATAGGGCAGCAGTTGGAGTGGAAATAATAAGTTCATCGGCCATTAACATGGTAAAGGTTAATTCAAATATGATCTTGGTGATTTGCGTTGAAGACAGTGGAGGTAGGGGGAATATCAAGAGATAATTAGTTAAGTGGGATATGTATATAAGAAATAAAAAAAATCATTGGTATTAGACGTGGTTGGAGACGGAGGTGTAGTGGTGATGGACTCTAGCATTGTTCTTAATTAATTTCCTACTGTTCTTATAAATATTAAACTTTGGAATGAAAACAGTCTGCTTGTTTGATTGTTCTTAATTATTTCCTCCTATTCTTATAAAAATTAAACTTTGGAATGAAACAGTCTACTTGTTTAATTTTTTTTGTCTTTTACATATTAGCATTTTAATTGTAAAAAAATAATAGAATAACCACTGTTAGTCTGCTATGACTACTCCTATTGCTGTTATTCGGGTTTAATTTACTACTAGATGAATACATTCTGTATTGAAAGTGATTGAGATTAAACATTAGTTTGAGGTTAATTATCGGTTTGAATGAAAAGGCGTGGATCACCTATTACCAAGCGAGCCTTATTGCAACATTTTTCTTGCGAGGAAAAAAAATGCTATTTTTATTAAAGGGATTGATAGAATATATTATGTTGTTCAATGTGTAACTGTAGGCGTGTGCCCCATTGGGCCTACGTCCTACGTCGATTTCGTTCGTGGGATTGAGCCACGGATCTCGCACGTGACTGCATTAGGGCAGTGTTGTCAAGTAGGGAATCGCCACTGTGCCTATACAGGATAATCATGAACATCCGAAACATTGGTGCCAAACTAATGGCCCCACTGTTTGATCCAGTAACCAATTCGTGGGTTAGGGGACATGGTACGGAAAGAATATTTGACCGAATCCGGCCGCCCGCATGTAGCGGCCTCTACTCGGTCTCATTGTTATTCGATCAAATTCATTGAATATACAACAACTTAGCAATTTTATCCTTAGGTTGTGCTCTAGCCTTACAAAACTATTAAAAGAGTGAGTTTCTATCATGCACATATCACTATCTAGCCTAATTGTTGTGACCACTTCAAATTAATCAAATCACTAAGGTGCTTAAAGTCTGTTTGTCCATGATGAATCTCATTTTAATGTGATTCAACAATTTCCGGTCTTGTTTAAGCAATCGAAAGAGTCATACGCGCAAAGATCAAGAATAATATAAATAGAAATCAAAACTCAAATTTATACAAATAAACTTACCTTGTATCGCTAAAACAAATATTAGTGTATCAAAAGCTTTGCTTCCAATTGAATTCCTTATCACCACAAAAAAGATTGTTAGCATTAACAATTATAATTAAAACAATTGAAATAAGGCGAAAACGATTGAAAACGAATGAATTTACATGATTGAAATTCAAAAGCGGAATTATAATATTAATCAAAATTAAGAATAAAAAAATTAAAGAGAAAGTTTCATTGAATAACCTCAGAATATGTACCTAGATTCGCAAAGAAACGACTTTGAAAGTAGCGACGAATTCGAGAAACTTTGATGTTGTGAGTGATTCGTGAGAGAGGTTTTTGCGAGCTTTGAATTTCACTTCGTATAATGATTTTCGTTGATCAAATATTGATTTTCGTTGATGTTCGATTAAGCACCGAGAGCATGTATTTACAGGGGTATGGGAAAAGATAGGCAAAATGCGAAGTCGAGTATACGGAGACAACCATATATACGGTACTTAGTACTATATATATACGGTCATCACAACCATATATATGGTCATTAGGACCGTATATACGGTCCTAATGACCGTATATACGGTTTGGCTAATATGGCTTGCCACGTCAGCGATCTGTGCTTGATTTCTTATTTATCTATCTTTTTGTTCGGGAATTAATATCCGTGTTTTGATATCCAATTAATCTTTGTCACTTTTGGGTAAACTTGGTGTACAAGTTTAATATTCTAGAATATTCCGAATCATTCCCGAATTATCTGGATTTATCTACGAATTTTAATTTTGAATTCATTTATTTTCGAAAATCATTGTAAAAAACTTGTAAAAATCATAGAAAATCAAATAAAAATCAAAAAAATAATCTAAAAATACTGGCAAACTTAGAAAAATGAGAAGAACAAAATGAAAAGTTGAAATTATAAGAATAACCTATGGAAAAAATTCTAAAATAATCCTTAAAATAAAGAAAAAAGCCTAAAAATAGAAAATAATTAAATAATTAAAAAAAATACTTTCCGCTTATTATTGTGCTCTCAGCATATGATTTCAAGCTTACTTTAGTTCGACTTGTGCAAATGGATGTGGTTTAATGGATGTGGTTTATGGATTTTGTCGCAACTTCCGGAATCAAATCTATTTCGAGATGTCGTACTTTTCCTCATCAGCTATTCAATTTGGGGAGACATTTTTAGGTGTCTATAGTAACCTCTCATGTAAACCCAATAAGGGAGCAAGCATCTTTCTTGACGAAKTTGAGATATAATTTTCTACGCTTTGTTGTTAGCTCACGTAATTGTGATTTTTCTATARCTACAACTATTGGGTTGATCGTATATGTTTAACAGAAATGCAAGCATTATAATGTGGACATGCAAAGGGAAAGAGCATCTCATCTGGTGCAAAGAAGAGCGTTGGTAGGTCGCGTAAGGATAAAGTCACTAAGAACTTAACAAAATCGACCATGACAAAGAAAAGTGTTAATAGTTTATARRWTAATCTAATTATTAATTGAATAATATTAGCATCTTACACTCACAGATATAAGCATTCAAACAAATGCAACCCAAATCATTTTACCACTCAAGTGGTTTGAGAAGTCAGTTGATTGACTATACGCGGACAAAGCATATATAGCGCGCAGTAGAAGAAGTTCACAAACAGAGCAGTCCAAACATTAGGATTAAGCTGTTAAAATAGATTTAATTCTTGTACAAAAGCACTTAGATGTAAATAAAAGAACCTGAGGACTAGCAGCATTTATCATGCACATGCATCACTGTTTTACATCAGAAACAAAACTAGAGACTGTTCTTTTAGTACTTCTTCTAATGATTGTGAAATTTCATCATTATCATTGGAGATGCTCTAAGAATCTTTATTAGCTGTTGCATTAATCTATCCATCGAATCAGGATGAATGTTGTGGCAGCACACCACCAGGTTTTTAAGAACTACTGATACATACAAAAGGTGTTGGATRAGTTTCATTTGTGATTGTGTCCCTGTAACATTCCTGAATGCAAGGTTTGAGAGGTAATTTAATGCATASTCCTTAGGAAGTCTYTCCGTATGATTGAGAATGCARCGTTCAGTATCAAATTGGACAATAATTACATGCTACTATGTTAGAACAGAGATATGTGTTTATGGCATTGCATTTAGAATGGTCGAACCATATAGATTGTTGACATAGAGTATATGTTCACCAATAATGATGTTTATTGAACAATGTAGGAGTTATAACTTACTGATAAGTGTAAGTCTTTGATAGTTGTATTCTGACGAAGCACACTTGTGACTAGAATGAACACTCTAGGGTAATCTAGGTTCAGACTTCCCATGCGTGGCACCGCCAATTGACGAAAGGTGAGTTCAAAATTGTTTGTTCTGTGACCTGCGACTAACACCTTGACAAAACATAATAGATACTGACAGTTAATAGGTGTAAAACCATTAATTAGATATATATTGGGGTAGTCCTTACCTTACCAGAACTGCTAGAAAGTGTGAGTTCCAGTAATGTAGCTGAACTTGCTTTGAGGAATGAGACTATTTTTTTATGCTGCTAATACACACTGTGTCACTCCACTGAATTAGATATAGCGTGATTTCTCTTAGTTGGACAACATTTTCTATCACAGAAGCTTCAATCGGACATGTAACAATTAGATTATCAAGGCCCTGTGGCAATGTTATATTAGAAGGTGTGTCGAGCATATAGTCGATTGTCAGTGCTTTCAAATGTGGACACTTCGCAATTATTCTCTGTGGTGCATCCTGATGCTCAAATGATATGTGAAGTGTGTCTATTCCAAATGAAGAATCGGGGCTGCTCTATTCCAACTACTTAGTGATCACATGTAAAACCATATGCGACTATTTAAAGTTAATCAATCAATATCAGTGCACTTACGTTTTGGAAATATTGTGATCAAATTCAACTATGAGATGTGGGAAATGTAACCAAATTATGAATTATCAAATTCACAATTATGAGATTCGCTTATGAAATTAACAGCAAAATTGGTAAAATGCAAAGGTTTAAAGTGTAGTCGAGATGATGATCAGTTCCAATCAACGAAGATATTTTGTGGACATACATGAAGGATTAAATTTAAAGCACGTACATAATTTCCTACTTCCTCCTAATTTTATGTATATACAAGTAGACACTTCAATCAAGGTGTATGTAATAAATACTCTATCATATTTCTTCAATTGAATTTAATACATTTGTAAATTACACTTTCGCCAATGCATGGACTACGTTCCGGTTAAAATTCATTTGGTGACAGTAATGAGTAAAAACTTTAAAATTTTAGGGGAATTTTAAATTCCGAAGGAAAGGATTAATACAGGGTTATTCTTCGGATTGGCTTTCCACAAAGAAACCGCGGAAATTRACCCACAGCCTGCTAAATGCATTCTGATTTTCATATAAATCAAGAGGAAGTTGTTATTGAAATGTTGTTTCCTTTTATACTAAAAGTTGCTATTAAAACTTTTTTACCTCATTAAATCGCTTTACACGTCTAAAATAATCATTACATTCCAAACATCTTAGAGCCTAATTATGGTGCTTTAGTCAAATGTTTTGTTATTGGGAGAAGAAAAAATAACATAACAAATTTGCATTTCATTATTCGTTGTCTTATATTATTATAACTAATATTCTTCTAAGACAATATTCAATCCAATACAAGTACAACTTATTTAGGCCTAGTTATCCTAAACAKCTTGTTGTCGCACTAGATCYCGGRTTATTTTCGTGGTATGGCCAATTAAGTTGGCCCCTTTYTAMACCCCCCTTGCTTCTCTTGAAAAACTATATACCGCTCTCATATACATCCAACCAAACCCGCTCTATTCCAACCAAACTCTACACTCGATGCAAGCTCCAGACTGTTCTAGATTTTCATGCGAGACTTGATATACGATATTTATGCTTTATTTATAAGCACATTTTCATTACTTTTCGGTTAGTTTAGTTAGACATTTCGGAGCTTTGAC
>SNQN01004124.1:7388-18989 GCA_008642245.1 Bassia scoparia
CGATCCAATCCTTCGACTTCCTTCTTGACCATCTCCAAGTATTTGACCATATTTTCATCCCTGGCCTCGTACTCACCGTTGACTTGACTCACCACTAGCTGAGAGTCCGACATAGCATCAATTTTTCGTGCCCTAGCCGCTTTGCACATTCGGATCCTTGCCACCAAAGCTTCATACTCAGCCTCATTGTTGGATGTCTGGAATTTGAATCTCATGGCATATTCGAACGTATCCCCTTTTGGTGATTTGAACAGGATTCCTGCCCCACAGCCATTTTGAGTAGATGAACCATCTACAAATAATGTCCAGACGTCGCTTGACGTTTCGACTGGAGGAGGTTTGGTCATTTCCACGATAAAATCTGCTAGGGCTTGCCCCTTTATGGCTTTTCTTGGTTCGAACTCTAAGTTGAACCCATTCAACACTATTGCCCATTTAAGTATCCTTCCAGAAGATTCCAGCTTGGTAAGAGGTTGCTTGATTGGCTGATCGGTGTATACAACAATTCTATGGGCTGCAAAGTAGGGATGAAGTTTCTTGCTAACCATCATGAGTGCCAAGCCAAACTTTTCTGATGTGGCATAGCGCATTTTCGCTCCTTGGAGTACATGGCTTACAAAGTAAACCGGCAGCTGAGCTCCTTCCCTTTCGGCCACCAGCACTACCGACAAGGCATGTTCGGAGACCGAGAGATACATATACAAGGTTTCCCCTTCCATAGGACTCACCAACCTTGGAAGGGAGTGTAGATGTTCCTTCAACTTGACAAAGGCAGCTTCAGCCTCTTAACTCCACTCGAACTTAGCACTCTTCTTGATTGCCTTAAAGAAATATTGACATTTATCCCCAAATTTGGAGAGAAATCTGCCTAGCGCCGCTAGACACCCTATCAGTCTCTGGACTTCCTTCACATTTCGCGGCGATTGCATGTCCAGAACAGCTTTGACTTTGTCGGGGTTAGCCTCAATACCTCTTTCGTCTACCAAGAAACCCAAGAATTTGCCAGAAGTTACCCCAAAGACGCACTTCTTCGGATTTAATTTCATGCCAAAATGTCGTAATGTGTCGAATGTCTCTCGTAGATCCCTGGCATGATTTTCCTTCTTTTTGCTTTTGATGATCATATCATCAATGTAAGCTTCTACATTCCTTCCAAGTTGCTTAGCAAAGATGGTGTTTACACATCTTTGGAAGGTAGCAGGGGCGTTTCTTAAGCCAAATGACATTACCTTGTAACAATACAACCCATTGTCAGTTACAAAGGCTGTCTTGTCCTGGTCTTCCTCCTTAAGAGGGATTTGATGAAATCCTGAATAAGCATCAACAAAGCTCATGGCCTCGTGCCCCGCTGTAGAATCTACTAGCTTGTCGATCTTTGGGAGTGGAAAGCTATCTTTTGGACAAGCCTTGTTCAGATCTGTGTAGTCCACACACATTCTCCATGTCCCATTTGGTTTGGGAACTAGAACCACATTTGCCACCCACTCAGGATACTAGCAAGGACGGATGAACCCAGCGTCCAACAACTTTTTAACCTCCTCAGCGGCTGCCTTGCTTCGGACCGGACCCAAAGTTCTCTTCTTTTGTTTCACTGGCTTGAAAGTGGGGTCAACATCAAGACTATGCTGGGCGATCTTTGGATCCAGCCATGGCATCTCCACTGCTGAGAATGCAAAAACATCTTTATACTCTCTCAACAAGTCCTTGACTTCTTGCCCCAGCTTATCGTTCATGGCATCTCCTACCTTAACCGTTCTCGCTGGCAAGGTGGGATCTAACTCAAAATCCTCTTGTTGGCCTCCTGGCTCTGGCCGAGAAATAGAGGCAAACAGACCGTGGATGGCCATCATCTCCTGGTGGGTACCATGAACCATCATTACTTCGCCAGAGACTTCCCTATGTCATGCGTGGACCCTCTATACGTCTTTGAAAGTACTCAATAAGCTACACGTTTCTTGCCCCAGCAAGTGAGCTTGACGGTGGTAAGGTATTAGCACTCTTCAGCAACTTGCTTGATCTCCTATAAATTGTGCACCTTGCCCTCGTCGCTATGAACTTACATTCCAATCAACGATAGGTGCGATAGTACCAAACCCCACTGACTAGAAGCCATATGAGTGTTGGATCCTGCCAATGATGACGTCTGTAGGCTGTCATATTTTTAACCACCAAGAACCTGACTCGCAAGTGCCTACAAACGTGTTTCTCGTCCAAGACGAAGGGTAGTTGATGAGTGAATCCACGTTCCCCACTGGCTGTGAATGACTACCCACCACCAAATCCTCTATGAATTAGGATTTATGGCATGGCACTAAGCTCATCTTTCATTGTACTTTAGCTTCTGGAGGCACTCGAAGCTTATAATGTCGGAGGGAGCTTCCCGTGTCGATGAAAATGCGACGGACACGCTTATCCGACCACTTTCATCTCGGAACCACGAGAGGATCATCATGGGGGGTGCTTACCTCCCCACGATCTTCTTGCAAATTGCGAACATCCGGGAACTCTCCTCCTCCCTCCTTATCCAGGAGCATGACTTGTTGTTGAGGATTCTGACGTATAGGTTCCATGGTGACCTTTGGCAAGATCGAGCCGCCTACAGCAAAACCCTCCGGAAATCGTGTGGACGATTCCGGATCGAGAAATGATTCCTACATGCGGAGTGGCAACCCTCCGTCGGAAGGAGATTTCTTTAGAAATCTTTTAATTTTCAAATGCTTCTTTACCTTTGCCTTGATGCGCCAGGCGATCAATAGTGCGCTGCAAGGTATAGCAACTCTCAACTGGGTTCGTAAGGGTGTACTGTCCAGGCTCTTGTGATACTGCCAATACTTATGTATTGTCCCTCTTATCCATCTCTGTTTGATTGGGGAGGATCGTCAATGTGAACATTCTCGGGCTCACCTCCTTGTAGACTTGGAAGACGATCTTTAGTGTATTCAACCGTGGGGTGTAGCTGAACTTTCTCTTCTTCTTGGCCGACCCTTTTGGGATGTTTCCCTCCTCCTCGATGTTCTACGGTGCCAGACCTCTTCTTAAGTCAGACCCATCGCTATCGTAGTGCACTGGTATGCTTTGATGTCTTTGTAGGAGGGGGATTACCTTTTCTTTAGCCTTCTGACGGCACAGACCCTCTTCAGCGTGGATCCATGCTTCGGCCTTCTCATCATTTCGTTCAAGTCCCCTTACCGTTGCCTGACCATTGTGAACTTGAATGGTGATTTGCTCACCATCCAATTGTCGCGCACGATGTTAAGAGTTGCTTCTGTCCAGGATTCACCGTCTGGCCAAGTCTGGAATTTTGGAGAGTTTCGTTGTTGAAGCGCTTAACAGTAGCTCCTCAGACTCTATTTGGCCGGCGAATTGTGTCGGTGGGATCCTAAACCAAGTGTCAGAGCACTACTTTCTGCTCACTAGGTGGAGTGCCATGAAAATGAAAAGTCTGTGAGTGAAAGGGAACATGCAATGTTAAGAAGTGTGGGATATGAACCAAGCCGCGTGTGACGGCGGAGGCCGACTTAACCACCTTTGTGCCAGCCCCTAAAGGTGACTGGAAAATACTTACACTAGTACATCATCGCCTGGGTGGTAGCATAAGATGCTTGTACATCGCCAGGTGATCATCTGGGTCTGTAGTTCCATCATAAGCATCAACATAGACGAAACTTATCTTCTAGGGACTGCCTAGCCATTGAGTATAGATTGGGAGAAGGGTTTCTTTCATTTAGGAAAGCGCTCATTCCCCCTTAGTCACCCCTGGGATGTTCTGACCATGACCCCCTATCAGTGTGGCACCGCTTTGGTACACCCCCCACGTTGGGGGACTACCTCAGCTCATGTCGATACTGCGATACGATGGCCTGGCCAGATTGTGCTCCTTGAGCTTGGACGCATGTGCGGCATAAAGCTGAAATAGAACAATGAAGAAGGGTCCGATACACACTGGCGGGTGGAGACCCAGTCAGGAAGAAGTGTGCTCTCTATTCATACCGAGCGGCTTGCTTAAGCCTCTCAATTCTCTTCTTGTCCAGGATCACCCTGGCATCTTGGTTCTGTTCCCTCTTGATCATAATGATCTTTCGGGCATCCATGGAAGAAGTTTCACGGTCCTGCTTCCTCTTCTCAATGAGTATCCTGACGTCTTCTGGCTCTTCGCGGGAAGAGACGTCGTCCTCTACATAGGCTTCCTCAAACCTATACGGACCACCCTTGGCAAAAGTTGCCTTAGTGGCTGTTGTTGCTGTGTTGGCAGGCTTTGGAGTGCTACGGTACCTCCTAGCCTGGCCCTTTTCTCGTTCCAGAGGAATGTGCTCAGTCGAAACAAATTTGCCTTTCGGCGTTGGGTTTTTGACCTTGATGGTCCGGAGCTTGGGAATGTGTTGTACTCCACTGCTTGGGACTTGGCAGGAGCTTCACTGCCAGTCACCTTAGACTAGCCTGCCTGCAAGGCTTTCAAGCGTGCATTCTCCGCTTGGAGAGCGTCAAGTCTACTCTTCAACTCGTCCTGCTAAGAGAAATGAGACCATGTTTCGTCTATTCCCTTGGAAATTTCATCCTTGAGAGTTTCATGTGAAACGTACCTACTATCCAAATCCTGAAGCGACAGTTCAGTGTTGTCCTCCAGGCCAACTTGGAAAGTGGAATGATCGGCGTTCGTCTCGCCGTTGGGGTTACTCTCCTTCTCTGAAGATGGAGGTGTGATCGTCGTGCGTGTTGTATGGTCATCTCATAAAGCCATTTTTGATTGTCTCCCCACAGACGGCGCTAAATGTTGTAGCAACTAATTTGGGGATGACGTGTCCTGGCTATAATATTTCTCTAGCTTCTGGGTTGAGAGAGGGGTGGAGGCTTCCCTTCAGTGCTACCTCGGGAGACCTGACCTTCTATTGCACGTTGAACGTCTCCTGGCAATCTCCGATCTCCTGGTCACTAGATGCTTGTTGCTTCCTGGCTTACAAAGCTTGCCTGGCACCTGCACAAAGGAGAATAATCCTATTTGGATTATCTCCCCTCCGATGCTTAAGTAAGTATGGAGTTTAGGGAATTAAAAGTGCTAAGCTAGAGAGAGAAAGTAGTGAGAGATGCTCTCAAGTGGTTGGGAGTTATGCAATAAATTCTATGAGAAAAAGTGTGTGTTTTCCTTGGTTTTTCGAGGTATTTATAGGCAATCCCTCAAAAACCAAGGCATCACTTGGATGAGTGACACTTGTCGTTCATCTATGCTTCCGAGTGTTCCTTACTACCATTTCGGTGTAGAAACGTCGGTTCTCCGTCCCGTTTCGATTCGGATTAATTTAATCTGTAGCATTTGCCACGTGGATCATTTCGACCCAATATTTGAAGGACACGTGGGCAAGGATTTTCCATGCCACATCCTTTCCCATATGTTCTGTTATTTTTTTTTCTACCATCTTGCTTTCTACTAATTTTTAAAATGATATATTTCAATTATCTTGGATGTTCAAAAATCAAAAATTAAAAATTTTCTAATCACATCAATTGAGTCCCGGTGTTTTCTCTTTTTTAACAATCGTAATCCATGATTCCAAGGTTTAGTTGTGATTTGACTATTAATATCTTTAATTTTTGGGTTTGTCTATAATATACCCCCGAATTTTTACGTTTTCTACAAAATACACCCAATGTTTTTTTTGGGTCTACAAAATGTCCCCGAGTTTTGACACCTTTACGCAACATAATCTACATGGTTAATTTTAACCAAATATGGTTAATTATAATATTTAAAAACTAAAAATAAAAACAGAAAAAAAGACCACCACTCCACCATCTTCTTCCACCCCCACTCCACGATCTTCAACCCATCAATCATCAGTCCACTGCTTGACCACCCATCTTCGCACCATCACACCACTTCGCACCACCATGACACCATCACCATTCAAACCCACCCTACCCACTAATCCATAATTCAAAACCACCTACAACCTACCACCTTCAACCCTTCAAATCATCAACCCAGATTTCGAAAAAGATTGATTCGAAAAATAGTTTAGGATTTGAAATTGATTTGGGGTTCAAAATTGATTTGGGATTCAAAATTGATTTGATTTCTGGGTTGTGTTCGTGGTCACGGTGACGGTTTCTGGGTTGGTGTTGGTGAGTCATAGCGACGGTTGTTCGAATTGAAGGTGGTGGCAATTCTTTGGTGGTTTCGTGGGTGTGGGAGTTGAACGGTGGGCAGCGGTACTCGGTGGTGGTGGTGGTGGTCACTTGGTGGAGTGAAAGTGGGTGGGTGGGTGGCGAAAGGATTAATTGTTGGTTTTTTTTTAATTTTTTCTGTTTTTTATTTTACAAAATTAAACTTAATCATGGTGAAGCTAAATTAACTATTTAGGTTATGTTGTGTAAGGGTATCAAAACTCGGGGGCATTTTGTAGACAAAAAAATATTGGGTATATTTTGTAGAAAATGTAAAAATTCAAGGGTATTTTATAGAAAAACCCTTAATTTTTTATTCTTATTGAACGGAAAGTAACTTAAATTAACCCACAAATTTAAAACCTCTAAATCAATTCAAAACCCTAAATCAATTCGAAAATTTTTTTTGTTTGATTTTCGGGGTTTACGGTTTGAGTTTCGAAGGGAGTTGGGTTACGAAGCGGGTGAGTCACGATGGTGGTGGTCTGCGATGATGCAAGGTTGGCGATGGTGGTGGTTTGCGATGATGGCAGGAGGGTGCGATGGTGGGTGGTGGTGAGTGGTGGAGTGGGTGTGGATGTTGGCGAGTGGTGTGGAGGAGTGGTGCGGTGCTGAGGGGTGATGGTGGATGGGAGCAGTGTGTGGTTTTGTTCTTTTATGTATTTTTATTTTTTTAAAACTTAAATTTAACCATGTAAGGTTAAAGTTAACCATCAAGGGTATATTGTGGAATGTTTGTAAGATTGAGTGGTACAACAGAGAGGGTAAAAAAATGGGATATATTGTGGAAAACGCAAATTTTCAGGGGTACAACGTAGAAAATCCCTAATAATAATAAGGGATTTTTCCCCATATACCCCTGACTTTAAGCCTAATANGAGTGGTGGAGTGGGTGTGGATGTTGGCGAGTGGTGTGGAGGAGTGGTGCGGTGCTGAGGGGTGATGGTGGATGGGAGCAGTGTGTGGTTTTGTTCTTTTATGTATTTTTATTTTTTTAAAACTTAAATTTAACCATGTAWGGTTAAAGTTAACCATCAAGGGTATATTGTGGAATGTTTGTAAGATTGAGTGGTACAACAGAGAGGGTAAAAAAATGGGATATATTGTGGAAAACGCAAATTTTCAGGGGTACAACGTAGAAAATCCCTAATAATAATAAGGGATTTTTCCCCATATACCCCTGACTTTAAGCCTAATAACTCATATACCCCCGTGTTTTTAGAAACGCCTCATATACCCCTGACATCAGATATAATAGCCTAAATACCCTTACTCTAACGGAAAAGTTAACACCGTTAGTTTTTAACTCATATAAGTTTTAATTCAACATAATTAGCTCCTAATCTATTCTCTCTCCCTCGTTCTTCTACCTGCATATCTTCTCTCTCCTCCTTCCTCTACCTCAGCCACAATGCTCTCCAACCTTCCTTACTACTTCTTCGATTTCCAAGCTTTATTTCGCCAACAATGAAATCAAACATAATAGCTTCAATCAATTGATGAATTTTGCAGCCATCAAAATTGAACAATAAAAAAGAGGGGAAGAATACCTTAAAAAAACCAAAACCCAAACAACAACAAATTGAACAATAAATTGATAGTGTTAAGATTGAGCAACCACACAACAACAATAGCAACACAACAATGGCAGCAACAATGGCAGCAACAATGTCAGGTAGGTCATCGAATTTCCCATTTAACCCACACAAAGCGCCACACCTTCTCCCAGCGCCGCCCCTGGTCCGAGCTCCTTGACCGCTCCACCTTCTCCCGCCCTAACACCCTCGCCGAAGCCACTTCCCGCATCCGCAAAAACTCCTCCTACTTCCGCGTAGCAAACACACAACAACAGTAGTAACGCAACAATGGCAGCAGTGTTGAGATGTCGTCCGTCGAGAGAGAGTAGCAACGCAACAATGGCAGCAGCGAAACAATGGCATATTTGGAAAAATCGATCCCACAAACTTGAATTCCAAGCAAAGAATCACAAATTCACGAAATCACAAGGTGTGGTGCTTGGCTCATAACTTGATTTCCAAGCTGAGAATCACAAATTCACGAAATTCGCGAATTCATGGTGGTGGGTGTGGGTAATTGTTGTTAGGTGTGGTTTGGAGATGGTGGTGATGGATGGAGGATTACGGTGAGGGTGGTGGCGATTGGAGGTCAGATGATGGATGAGAATGGGTTTGAAGAGAGAGAAATGGTGGTAGTAATGGAGGTAGGAAGGAGGAGGAGAAAGAAGGATGAAGGTTGAACAATGGAAGAGAGAGATGAGATTATGGGTTAATTAGGTTGAATTAGAGGTTAATTGGAAAAATTCCTAACGGTGTTAACTATTTAACGGTTTTTTGGCCTCATTAAGGGTATTTGGGCTATTTTCTCTAATGTGAAGGGTATATGAGCTGTTTCTAAAAACACGGGGGTATATGAGTTATTAGGCTTAAACTCAGGGGTATATGGGGAAATATCCCTAATAATAATAATCAAAATCTAGGTAGTTGAAGATGGAAAATTGCAAGACGGATTGAACAAAAAAGGATGATGATGCAGACAAGAAGTGTGGTGTGTAGGTAATGGCATATCCAAAATCTAAATACTAATAAAGCAACTGACGTGCTTATGTGACGACGTCTTATAAAAAATTATTACTAATATCTTATAGAGTACTATTTTAAAAAAGAAAAATTTCAAATGATATCACTGAATTTTGGTTATTTCCAAATGATATCATTTTTTTAAAATTAACTATAGCATTCCCATTTTAAAAATAATGGTATCATTTGTCCAAATGATACCATTGTATTTAGGAGTTAATACCAATTTTTTAAAATAATGGCATCATTCGGAAATCACCAAAAAACTCGATGGTATCTTTTGGAATTTCCCTTTAAAAAAAACAATAAGATTTATCATATCTTACAATCAATACAAGATTACATAAATAATAATCTACAAAATAATATCCTAAAAATTACGTCAACCATTAAAAAGTATTTATTAATTATAAAATAATATTTAATTACAAAAAATAATAAAATTAAATCTCAAAGATATTTCATAAATAAATATTTAATGTACTCTTACAAATATATTTAATGTAGTCGTGTATCRAACGAGAAATTAATCTAATGATAAATACTAACAAAACTAGATTAATTTCTCAGGCGATACACGCTACATTAAATATATTTGTAAAGTACATTAAATATTTATTTATGAATATCTTTGAGATTTATTTTATTATTTTTGTATTAAATATATTTATATTAATAAATACTTTTTAATGTTAGTAATTTTTAGGATATTATTTGTAGATTATTATTTATGTAATCTTGTATTTGATTGTAAGATATGATAATCTATTGTTTTTTTAAGGGAAATTCCAAAGAGATCCATCGAGTTTTTTGGTGATTTCCGAATGATGCCATTATTTAAAAAATTGGTATACTCCTAAATACAATGGTATCATTTGGACAATGATACAATTATTTTTAAATGGAATGCATATGTTAATTTTAAAAAAATGATATCATTTGGAAATAACCAAATTCAGTGATATCATTTGAAATTTTTCTTTTTTAAAATAGTACTCTATAAGATATTAGTATAATTTTTTATAAGACGTCGTCACATAGCACGTATTGCTTTATTAGTATTTAGATTTGGATAGCCATTACCTACACACCACACTTCTTGTCTGCATCATCATCCTTTTTTGTTCAATCCGTCTTGCAATTTTCCATCTTCAACTACCTAGATTTTGATTATTATTATTAGGGATATTTCCCCATATACCCTGAGTTTAAGCCTAATACTCATATACCCCCGTGTTTTAGAAACAGCTCATATACCCTTCACATTAGGAGAAAATGCCCAATACCCTTATGAGGCCAAAAAACCGTTAAATAGTTAACACCGTTAGAATTTCCAATTAACCTCTAATTCAACTAATTAACCCATAATCTATCTCTCTCTTCATTGTTCAACTTCATCCTTCTTTCTTCCTCCTCCTTCCTACCTCATTACTACCACCATTTCTCTCTCTTCAAACCCATTCTCATCCATCATCTGACCTCCAATCGCCACACCCTCCCGTAATCCTCCATCCATACCACATCTCCAAACCAACCTAACAACAATTACCCACACCCACACCATGAATTCGCGAATTTCGTGAATTTGTGATTCTCAGCTTGGAAATCAAGTTATGAGCAAGCACCACACCTTGTGATTTCGTGAATTTTGTGATTCTTTGCTTGGAATTCAAGTTTGTGGGATCGATTTTTCCAAATATGCATTGTTTCGCTGCTTCCATGTTGCGTTGCTACTCTCTCTCGACGGAGCGACATCTCAACACTGCTGCCATTGTTGCGTTCTATACTGTTGTGTGTGTTTGCTACGCGGAAGTAGGAGGAGTTTTTGCGGATGCGGGAAGTGGCTTCGGCGAGGGTGTAGGGGGGGAGAAGGTGGAGCGGTCAAGGAGCTCGACCAGGGGCGGCGCTGGGAGAAGGTGTGGCGCTTTTGTGGGTTAAATGGGATTCGATGACCTACCTGACATTGTTGCTGCCATTTGTTGCTGCATTGTTGTGTTGCTATTGTTGTTGTGTGGTTGCTCAATCTTAACACTATCAATTTATTGTTCAATTTGTTGTTGTTTGGGTTTTGGTTTTTTAAGGTATTCTTCCCCTCTTTTTTATTGTTCAATTTTGATGGCTGCAAAATTCATCAGATTTGAAGCTATTATGTTTGATTTCATTGTTGACGAAATAAAGCTTGGAAATCGAGAAGTAGTAAGGAAGGTTGGAGAGCATTGTGGCGAGGTAGAGGAAGGAGGAGAGAGAGATATGCAGGTAGAGAACGAGGGAGAGAGAATAGATTAGGAGCTAATTATGTTGAATTAAAACTTATATGAGTTAAACTAACGTGTTAACTTTTCCGTTAGAGTAAGGGTATTTAGGCTATTATATCTGATGTCAGGGGTATATAAGGCGTTTCTAAAAACGGGGGTATATGAGTTATTGGCTTAAAGTCAGGGGTATATGGGGAAAATCCCTTATTATTTTAGGGATTTCCTACGTTGTACCCTGAATTTGCGTTTTCCACAATTATCCCATTTTTTTACCTCTCCTGTTGTACCACTCAATCTTACAACATTCCACAATATACCCTTGATTGTAACTTTAACCTTACATGGTTAAATTAAGTTTTAAAAAAATAAAAATACATAAAGACAAACACAACACTGCTCCATCCAACATAACCCCTCAGCACGCACCACTCTCCACACCACTCGCAACATCCACACCCATCCACCAACTACCACACCACCATCGCCTCCTGCATCATCGCAAACCACCACCATCGCCAACCTTACGATCATCGCAGACCACCACATCGTGACTCAACGCGTTCGTAACCCAACTCCCTTCGAAATCAAAT
>SNQN01004124.1:19014-54523 GCA_008642245.1 Bassia scoparia
TCACTAATAACACCCCTCATATCCTCATGTTCCCTTCATTCACATAAATCAATCCCTTGGACCCTTGAGCCTTAAACACTATCCATCAGCCTATCTTTTCCCCACACACCTACCTTTGGACCAACGGTACGTAGAAAAGACAGTGCAAAGAGAAATAAAATGGCAAAAACAAAGCAAAATCAAAGTCAATGCAGTCATCACAAATGCAACTCAATTTCAATCCAATACAAATCCAATTCAAAGCCAAAACAAAAAGCAAAAGTCTAAAAAGCACACGGCACCGTGGTTCCATTCACGTCATCGGCCTTTTCAACCCTCAAACACAGCCTCACATCACCACAAAAGCCCTTCACACGAGGAGCCAATCCGAGAATACGACGTTGATTCTAAGATACTGGAGCCTTCGGTACCCATAATTCAAACATTCTAGGTCCATCATATGTTGAGTCCCTTAAGAAGAAGCGCAAAAATCCTAGGTGAACCACTGACTCGAACTTTGAACTTACATCATCTAGCCAGCCACACACTTCCCCATCTAACTTACCCTAGCACAATTTTAGCCTTATCTTTTCTTTGAACCTCGTATCTTTCAGTCTTAGGGTCTCTCCTCATCTCTTATCTATCACTCTAAGCATATCATGCTTCTCCTCAGTTATTGATTTGGCACTCAATCACATCCTCTCAGCATTCAGCTCAAGTTAATTGGGCAAATCACTACATCCCTCATTCCTTACCTTTACCACACCAAAACTAGCCAAGCATACTCTACAATTCACTTAGCCTTCCTTATTTTATCACATTGCCTACCGAAGCCATAAAGGGTTTGGGTCACCCACTTCACCATCAACACCACAACTAAGCCTCCCAACACCCATTTCCCAGGGCTGGGGCTCATGCATCATAAGCATCCCTTCCGATGGGGTGGAGACGGCCCATCCCGCAATCCAAAAGCATTTCCATTATCTACTTCCTTGTCATTCATGATTAGTCTAAATAGACTTGCATTCGCAGCACTTCATAAGCATCATTGCGCATTGATTTACCTACTCATCATGCTATCTCTTGCACACACTCACATTAACATTACACATTGCACCTTGACACAAACACAAATTGCCATTACACATGCACACTCACGAGCTAGGCCCATCTTACATTGCATTGCCGCACACGTATACGACACATCGCTTACGCGACGTTGCTACACGCAACGTTCTTCCCGAAACCAAGTCGCCCTAGGAATTTCCTGGACGGCGTTTCCGAGGAATCATTATCTCACTCAATGCCTACCTTCTGCTATCGCGATTTTGTCACGCAACTTCCCAAGCCGGTAGCCAGGGACTTTCCAAGAACGACGTTTCCGACGAACTTGCTTACTCCGTCCCAAATCAAATACTTGACTATCGTTCTCGATTTTCGTCTCTTCAGGATCAGTCAATGGCTTCTCAACAACACCCTCCTTGGTTTTGAATTCTCGCACCAGAAATTCCATATATTCGCACTTCGGGTTTTGAAATTTCTCCGCCCAGATCCATATATGCACACTTCGGTCTCGTTTCTCCCGCTACAGAATCCAGCACAAGCATCTTTCGGTCTACATTTCTCCCGCACAAAACAGCACACACATCTTCGTCTTATGTTCTCCCGCTACAGATCTCAGCAAACACATCCATTCGGTCGTGAATCTTCTCCCGCTCAGAAGTCCTCAGCAAATCTTCGGGTTTTGGATTTTCTCCCGCCAAGAAGTTCCGCGCATTCTTCGTTTGAATTTTCTCCCGCACCAGGAATTCCGCATACACACATCACACACTCTCTGAAACAAGGTCAGACCGTAGGAGGAATACCCGGATCCAGCGCTTCCGAGCCAACACGCATGGCGCAGTAACAGGTAAAACTTAACATTGTTCGCAGTACCGGCTAAAGGTACTCAGGGCGCAGAACGTCTTGAGTTGCTCTCCTCCGAATCGAATCTTTTGACTTTCGCTTGCGAGCATCGTCTCTTCCGACGCACAAGTGAGCTTCTGGTAGGACCACCTGAAGTGTCTCCCAATGAGTAATCCGTGAATGAACACTTTCTCGCGTTTGTTTCGAACAGAAACTTGCTTTGATTCCAAAAGTGGAACGCGGAGTTCGTCTCGAAATTGAGCAAAGGCTCAAAGCAAGCAAAATATTCTTTCGTTTTTTCAAAGTTTTCAAGTTTTTCAAGTTTTCAAAGGCGTCTCATGCTTTTTGATGTTCTCATGTCCTCAATTTTTGAATCCGCCAGTATTTTTAATTATTTTTCTGTTTTTCTATGATTTCTCGACTTTGCAATGTTTAAATACGCAGAATACGCAAATACTTGAAATAATTAGAAAATATCCGAATACGTGAACCTTCTAGAATTCTAGAATCCTTCTTGGAAGCAGTTCTTAGGTGGCGACAAGAAATCACGAATAAAATCGGAGGACCTAAAAATCGAGGTCTTTGAAAATATACAATCATTGCGTATATACGCACTGTGACGTATATACGCTAAACGAGCGTATATACCGCCAACAGGCTTATACGCTACTACTACCTACGAAATTGCCAAAAAATTATGAAGTGGCAGCGTATATCGTGCAACGTGAGCAGTATCATACGCAGAAGCAGCTATATAGTCACTTGCAGCTTATACGCAGGTTTTCATGCTCCGTTTTTTGCCTCGTGCTATAAATACGCTCTGCCTGTTTCAGTCCGGACACGATTCATATGCTTCCTACGCATACTCTCTCTCTCCTCTCTACACTCAAACCACATTATACATTCGTTTTAGTCAACGCATCATTCTCCTTTCGAATGAAAACATAACAAGGTTGAATTCTGAGATTACTCACACAATCCTCTCACTTCTTTTAATTTACTAACCATTGTTATGATTTTTATATATTAAACAATGTAGAACTCACTTTTAATTTGTTTCTGACTATTGTTTTCCATGTTTGCAAGTTTTCATTGGTTTTCATTCATTCTTTATTTTTCATTGTCATACTGAACAATTCTTTATTCGATAGCAATTGAAGGCGAGACCATTGCGTTGCGTTATCAAGGCTAACAATTATTTTTTGTTTCTGTAGCGATTCAAGGCGAGATTCTTTTCATTGTGTTTTACAACTATTTTGTTGTTTGATTTAGGGTAAATGAATTTTCATATCGATTTATGCACTTCATTTTCATTATCTTGTTTATTAACCTGTTATTTTGTTAAACAAAGCCGGATTATGAATGCACTTTAATCAATAAACTAGACAACCTGTTTTAGCACCGTTTTTAACATATAATACAATGTCCAATTTCTAGTTAGGTAGTCTCTTGGCATCATAGTAACCACTTCATAGTATTTTAGTTAGTACGCTTCAAGTGCTAAACGTATTGTGTGCATCCATAATCGTTGCTTAATGATTACAATGAGACGAGTAGAGCCGCTACAGCGGCGAATTGGTACAGATTCTACCATGTCCCCGACCCACGCACTGGTACTTATTGGCGTGGGGCCATGATTGGCAACCAACGTTCGGCGTCCGTGAATAACCTTCAGCACGGTGGCATTCCCTTACTCGACAAATACCCCAACGCACTCGGTGCGGATCCTGCTCCAGCACGCAAGCCTCGATGTGTACAAGCCGCGCGCCGCTTACGCTGGGGCGGCCCGTCCTACAATATCATTACTTTAGAAATAAAAATCTCCTTGCTTCTAAGATGCAAACATTCAAAGTATACTGTGGATAGGCCAAATCTAAGAATGGGAAGGAGCAAAGAGAGTTACTGAATTGTAGTTAATATGTCCAATGACTAAATGGTGAAAATACTTAGAGTGAAATTTAGGTAAAGGTATATAACATGGCGTAACTCTTGCTGCACTAAATTTTCGAAGTCTCAAGTGATTTAGGTTGCTTAACTTAATCGGCTATATTTCTTAAACTATAGAATCCTTGTCGCTATCCACTGGACTATCTACATCCTTTCTATCTATTTTTGGCAGGCCATTTCGCAGGCATATACAGTAGCTGAGTATGTTGCAATTTTATGTGCCAAATTTTCAACGTTTCTTTAGTTTTAACACACAGTATACTAAATTTTCTTGCCAAATCTTAGGTTCATCTTCAGAGGAAAGCAGTTCCTTGAAGCTAACTATGTGTGACTATGCATGGTTCTTTTCAGCTAAATCTTCATTCTTCTTGAGCGCGCCAGCCCCTCCGTTAATATTTTTAGTAATGCACTTGGTCGTTCAATTAGATATATTTCATGACGACTGTCCCATTATAGCTTGAAATCTAGTTTCCAAGTGATCTGATCTCTGATTCCTTATCTACATTTTATGCATGCCAATGCTGGTAGGAGTGGCCGTCCTCCGTTACGGCGCGCGGCTGGTACTACATCGGTGCTTATGCGTGGCTTGAGCCGAAACCCGCCGTGAGTGCGTTGTCGTTTGTCGTACAGGGGATCCCGTGACCTATAAAGGTTTTCCGGACGCCTCAAACGTTGTCCAATAATGCCCACTTTATCCAGTAACCAGTTCTGGTTCGGACATGGTTTCATAGTCTTTAACCTTCCGCCCGCTTAGCGCCTCTACTCGGAGAAACCTGACTTATTGAACAATGAATGTTTCTCTCTGAACAATAATTACTTTGAGATAGATTTGCTTGAATTTTGGTGTAGATTTATTCCCTTGACATTTTCTCGAAGCATGTCAAATTGCCAATCAACGACTTGAATATTATTTGTTCGTTCGCTCCAATAGCCCACACTAGCTCGTATCATGAACTTTGACAAATGATTCAAATAGTTCATTAAATAAGGAAAATCACCATTAATTGTAACAATAAGCATCCATTCCATCAAGATCATAAGCATCCAAATGGAACTATGATTGCACCAATTCTCAACATGCTCAAACTTTGATTCTAAACCAAATGTAGTTATTGGAACATAATCAGATTTTTTAAATGCTACTCCCTCTGTTCCTTAAAGAGTTACCAGTCACTATTCATACGCTTCCCAATGTATGTTTTGTATCGTTTATATCTTTTTGTGTATTTGTAAAAATTATACATTTGAATATTAATAATGTATCATCAACCCGAATCAAACAAGACCCCACATGACTATATATTCTTATAAATGATAGTTTTCACGATTCTCTTACTTTTGAATAGTCAAAATAACGCATATGGTAGGACTTTAGGGCGGGAGGGTAACAAATTCTGAACCAATGTTGATTTTTTTTAAATATAAATAAATGAACAGACTTATTATTATTATTGGACATATGAGATTCAAAATAATATGTTGTCTCCTACATTTGATTTAGAGTAGAGAATGGATGCAAAAGTTGGAATAGAGTAATACATCCCAATTGTATAAACAATTTGAGATAATTTTATAATAAATTAGCTAACAAAATTTGCAGTCTACTTCATCCCTTTCCATCCATGTTTCAATGCTCACTAGCTACCACCTCCAATCTTTATTTATATATAAATTAGATCTTTATTGCACGCTATGTATGCGTTGTCAATTTTTGTAATCTAATAGTAATTGGTTAATTATATATATATTTCCTCGACTTATATAAATGACAATTATAAATTTGTTCGAAAAAAAATGAAAACCTAATTGTTTTTTTTTTACGGGGAGAACTAATTGTTATTGAAAGTGATAACTATTACTCTTATATAAGTTTATTAATAATTGTTAAAAATTGTTTTAGTTATTGATATTTAAAATAAATTTCCCCCTTTTAACTGTAAGTGTTTAATCTTCCTGTTACACATGTAAATTGAAGGGGAATTAAAACATTTTTAATGAATAGCAAAGATGTCAATTCCAAGGGGAACCATGTTCCCCCCTTAGCTTATATAATAGCGATATTGTCTTTTTAATACTCAATTAGTGGTTTGGCCGGGCGATGCTCCATGCTCCGGGTCGTCGTCAATTATAAAGTTTGATTGTCATTAAGTAATATTTTACACAGCACAATGAGATTATATTATTAGTTTTAAAATTTTTTACCTAATTGCTCGATTACACCGTTAAGTGAGAGTAAATTGAAACGGAGGAAGTATTTTTGTATATATTATTCGAAAGATGTCAAATTCAACTATTTAAAGTTAAAAAATACAATCAACATTGGGTCATATAAAATTATGTAAACATTTTAACACTAATAATAATTGGTTGAGTTGGTAAGTATGTCATTAACAAATATGACTTGCATATGTGTCCGAATAAATTTGTACAATAAATATGAACAATACACATGACGTATTGACATTGCTTGACACCTTTTTAATATATGTTTATAGATTTCTAATATCAAGATAAACAAATTTATATTATTTAATTTGATATTAAGTACTCGTACAATATGACATAATTTATAGTTTTTAATAATTTGATTACAAATTTTTGTTAATATCTACACATATTAACTGTTTATTCTATGCGTTTAATATTGTGTAGAATATTAACTAAGAAAAAAATTTGTAATCAAATTTAATTAAAAACCTATAAATTATTATGTCATATTGTACGAGTACTTAATATCAAATTTAAATAATATTTAAATTTGTTTATCTTTGATATTGAAAATCTATAAACATATATTAAAAAGGTGTCAAGCAATGTCAATACGTCATGTGTATTGTTCATATTTTATTGGTACAAATTTTATTCGGACACATATGCAAGTCATTATTTGTTTAATGACATACTTACCAACTCAACCAATTATTATTAGTGATTTAAATGTTTACATAATTTTATATGACCCAATGTTGATTGTATTTTTTAACTTTAAATATAATGTGAATTTGACATCTTTTCGAATAATATATCACGAAAATAAAATACTTCCTCCGTTTCAATTTACTCTCAACTTTAACGGTGTAATCGAGCAAATTAGGTAAAATAATTTTAAAACTAATAAAATATAATCTCATTGTTGCTTGTGTTAAAATTATTTTACTTAATGTACAACAACTTTATAATTGACGACGACCCGGAGCAATGGAGCATCGCCCGGGCCAAACCACTAATTGAGTATTAAAAAGACAATATCGCTATTATATAAGCTAAGGGGGGAACATGGTTCCCCTTGGAATTGACATCTTTGCTATTCATTAAAATGTTTTAATTCAATTCCCTTTCTAATTTACATGTGTAACAGGAAAGATTTAATACACTTACAGTTAAAAGGGGGAAATTTATTTTTAAATATCACATAACTAAAACAATTTTTAAACAATTATTAACTAAAACTTATATATAGAGTATATAGTTTATTCACTTTCAATAACAATTATGTTCTCCCCGTAAAAAAAAAAAAACAATTAGGTTTTCATTTTTTTCGAACAAAATTTTATAATTGTCATTTATATAAGTCGAGGAAATATATATATAATTAACCAATTAACTTTTATGTTAGATTACAAAAATTTGACAACGCATACATAGCGTGCAATAAAGATCTAATTTATATATAAATAAAGATTAGGAGGTGGTAGCTAGTGAGCATTGACATGGATGGAAAGGGGATGAATGTAGACCTGCAAATATTTTGTTAGCTAATTTATTATAAAATTATCTCAAATTTGTTTGTATACAATTGGGATGTATTACTCTATTCCAAACTTTTTGCATCCATTCTTCTACTCTAAATCAAATGTACGGAGTACAACATATTATTTTTAGAAAATCTCATTATGTTCCAATAATTTTAATAAGTCTGTTCATTTTTTATTTTATTTAAAAAAAATCAACATTTGGTTCAGAATTTGTTACTCCCTCCGTTCCTTAAAGTTCCTACCATATGCGTTTATTTGACTATTCACAAGTGAAGAGAATCTTGTGAATAACTATCATTTTATAAGAATATATATAGTCATGTGGGGTCTTGTTTGATTCGGGTTGATGAATACATTATTAATATTCAAWTGTTATAATTTTTACAAATATACAACTAAAGATATAAACGATACAAAACATACATTGGGAAGCGTATGAATAGTGACTGGTAACTTCTTTAAGGAACAGAGGGAGTAGCATTTTAAAAAAATCTGATTATGTTCCAATAACTACATTTGGTTTAGAATCATCAAGATTTTGTTAGCATGTTGGAGAATTGGTGCAATCTATAGTTCCATTTGGATGCTTATTGATCTTTGATGGGAATTGGATGCTTATTGTTACAATTAATGGTGATTTTCCTTATTTTAATGAACTATTTGAATCATTTGTCAAAGTTCATGATACGAGCTAGTGTGGGCTCATTTGGAGCGAACGAACAAATAATATTCAAGTCGTTGATTGGCAATTTGACATGCTTCGGAGAAAATGTCAAGGGAATAAMTAACATACACCAAAATTCATATGCAAATTCTATCTCAAAGTAATTATTGTTTCAGGAGAGAAACCATTCATTGTTTCATAATTTCATGGTTTATACTCATTCATAATACCTACATCAAAGTACTGCAACTGTATATCACTTGAAAAGAGCTAGGTGCACCAAAATTATACAACAAAAAGCTGAGCTAATTAAATTAAGCTTCCTCCTCATCGGTGATGAATTTACCGGTTCCAGGGTTAATGGCCGCKATGAAGAAGAAGAGAACGTTTAACAAAACCAAAGGCTCAATTTCGTTGATTGGAACTCCAGTCTCGATGTTGAGTTGTGCAAGTGCTCCCTTTCCTGTTATGATTTCTCCTATCAAGGAGAATGCAAATCCCAGTTGTGCCATTCGTCCCACAAATAGCTCATTCGACTTTGTGAATCCGAACAGAGGACCTTCCCAACACAAAAACAATTGATGATCACAATAATTGAAAATATACACGACTCATGCTTTATATGGTTCAAGAAGCATGTTAATGTGGGTGTGATAACGCGACCATCTAAGCTCAACTTTTGTCAAAACTTTTCTTACAAGATGTTGTCAAGTTTCAAAGGCGGTGATCAATTATTGTTAGTTACTTGTAAAAGTGCTATGATATACTGAAAAAATCCCATGTTTATCAAGTAAAAATGAATTAAAACATATTCTGTATATAATGCACATGTAGTAAACTAGTAAAAAAGACTAAACACATTAGTGGTTTACCTCCTTCCTTTAGACCCAAAGCAGATCTAACACCTTTTCCAGGTGGGATGACGGCCTTTTCAAGACCGGTGGGAGGGTCATCCACAAACCTTCCCCTGTCTCCTAGAGCTCCAATTGCTCCGAGCAAGGTAAATAGAATAAAGAACAATAGAAGTGGCTCGGCTTCATAGATAGGAATTCCAGTTTCCAAATTCAATTGAGCCAATATTCCCTTTCCTGTTATGCCTTCACCAAGCAATGATGCCTGCAAGATTTTCGCACACAGATACACAAATAATGATCATGTGACATTTCATGAATTAGGCTATGGGGTATGTTCGGTTCAACTTATTTAAGCACATATTCCTATAAATCTAGCATGATCGATCTTGTTCTTGCGCAATGCATACTACTTAAATATCATCCTGGTGAAGAAGATTGAACTTAAAGCAGTCCAAATATGAAACCTGAGGCTACACAACATGATAACAATATACGAGTAGTTCATTCATATCACTAGTCTAAATTAGTCAACGATGCGGATTTGAACTATTGCTTAATGTTACAACTTCAGCACAACAAATTTTGCTTCAAACAAACGAGGAAAGATTGAATACAACAAAAAGATTCAAAAAGATGACAGTCAGAAAAACCAATTATTCAAATCACAAACGAAAAATTAGACCGAGTTAATAAGAAAATAAGTCCCATAAATTACATCAACTAGCTTCATCACCATAGATATCTATATTAGGCCAGCCTTGCTCAGCTTGCAGCTTCACAAACTGGGCTAAAAGCCTTATTTCTTCGTCTTGTAAGCGAGGCCCAAAGGTACACTGACCTCTGGGGGTGCATTTCTCTCCAAATCCCGGCATCCTTCCCTTGCCATTGTAAGTAATACTATATATATCCTCTTCACTATCAGCACCATTTCTTTCAAGATCCTTAGAAAACAAGGTGGCTCCAGGTTGAATTATGTTCCCACCGGCATCGTGGCATCCGATACATGCTTTTCGAAACAAGGCTGCCCCTCTGGGTGCATCGATGGCAAGCGAGGTGGGGGTGTAGAAGAGAGGAAATAAGGCTACTAGTAAGGCCATGAGAGGTGGTACCAAGTGCTTCATAAGCTTGGGCTCTTCTTCTTGGCATTGGTCTTTTGCATTGTCCTTATTTGAAGATTTTATAGTAAGAAATATGATGTGGATTAAAATTTTGTTTGACATTGTAATCTTGTCTAGCATAATAATAATAATAAATCCAAGGATTTAATTAGTCCTTGAATTGAGATTATTTATCTTTTTATTAAAATGTGAAATTTTAATATTATATTAGTAGATGACGAATGATAGCACCACYCTCACTTCCACTCATTCTCACTTTCAGTCTCACTAGGAGTCGGTCAGTGAGTAGAAGTGAGARTGGTTCTAGCATTCCGCTTACAACTGGTTGTACGTGACACCTAGCTACTTGACTCTAGGTACRACTGTACAACTACACACAATTTATTTATTTTTGTTAATTTGTATTTATAAAAATTTGTTCATTTGAAGTTAAAAATGAGAAAAAAAATTGATTATCGGTTGTACACTTGTACCTAGCACATCATCATTCTTCAAAGATTTATCATATCATGCAAATCTCAGCAGATTCATAATCATGATTATTCAAAATAACATTTAACAGATGTGAATAACCTCACATAAGCCATAACTTGTAAATGAACACAAAAAAATGATCACAATAAGCCCCTAGTAATACAACAYATTAACATCTTAAGCATATAATTAACATGCATAATTCAGCAATTAAGCAAMTAAATTGATCATGTTATATACTACTTTATATGTAAATAACAAATTAAATAAACAACTTACAGCAAATCCAAGCATAGCAACACGACCAACAAASAGCTCATTTTCCTTGGTGAATCCAATTCCACCAGATGTTCCAAATATTCCATCTTCAACTTTTAGCTTCTCCTTTTCCACCTAATTAATTAACACACACATTACATAACAATTAATACAATTTACTTACTAACAGTAATAATATTTTTAATATTATATATAAAAATGGGATTTTGCATGTTAATAAAAATTATAAAAAAAAATACCTTCTTGGGAGGTGTTTTGGGTTTGGACTTGAAAAGAGCAACAGTCTTTAATGGTGAAGAAGAAGATGAGGAAGAAAAGGAAGAAAGAGGTGAAAAGAAGATATGAGAAGAAGAAGATTTAGGCTTAATCTTCTGAATTTGGAGTTTAAGCAATGCATCTCTCTTCAAATCATAAGTGTTAGTGGTTGAAACACCAGGCATAAGCAGCATTGCTTGAGCCATGATGAATGATGATGATGATATTTTTTGAACTATTATCGCCACTACTATATGAATGTGAATATGATGAATTTGCTACAAAATGTAATGTAATGTAATGTAATGTAATGTGACTAGTTAAGATTGTTGTTCATATGTCTCATATTTAATGTCCAGTGATTTTAAGTGGAGGAAAATTGAGGAAGATCAAAGGGAATGTGGATAGGATTTCTAGTGCTGTGATAGGTATATAGAGCAACCACGTCCCCCCCCCCTTGAGCCTTTGGATATCTGCATCTCACATTCTCACTTATGACACTTGTGATTTGTGAACCATGTGTCATGTACCTCACTCGTTTTTATATGCTCGTATCACTTTCTGTTTTAATAAATTTCGATTTACTGGATCATTTCTTTTGCAGATAATAAATTCTCTCTATCTCTCTAATCACTTAGAATAATTTTATTACTTTTTCAAAGCAATTAAAAATAAAAAATGAAGGAAATATATAGGAAGTACTTCGTAAACAAAACAAAAAAATAAAAAGGAAAAATAAACTATGGAATATTTTATTTTAAGGATTATAAGTGAGCATATTCCAATAAATAATAAATTAGATCTCTTATAGTTCGTAAGTTGCTTGTATGCGCCTTTCTGTTAGAAGTACTAGTTGTTGTAGTTACTTTTGTCAATTACTTTTGTATTTTATACTCAATATTTTAAATTAAATAATAGCTCTAATAAGGGACATTTGATTCACAGATAAACATGAGAGTTTGAAATCAAGAATCATATTACCTCTGTTTTTTTATGTCCCACTTGTACTTTTTATGTGAGAGTTTTTTGGTATAAGTGGGAGTGACAGTGGGACATCTAAAAAAACGGAGGTAGTATCAAATGTGCATGGGTTTTTACTTATATTTAACACTGGATCTAAAATTTGTATATCCTTTTTCATACACAAAGGATGGAATCATCAACATCTTTCAGAAACTTATATCTTACACATTAACTTGTGAATCAAAAGTTGAGTAAGATTAWGTACTACTCTATACTCTATATCCTGTTGACTTATATTAGAAAATATATCATGTTAATAAGTATTCCAAAATTATGCAAGWAGTGAATATAAGACAATTCATAGAAACAAAGAATACCGATATAACAAGTGTAAARAGAGCACACTAGGTCAGTAGTGTAATAAAYTRGTATGATACATAGATGAGTATCATAAGGTCTCATTCAAAATAAATATTGAACTACATGCAAATATATGCAAAGGTACAAAATCGAAGTTGAAAAGAGTAGCACAACATACTTAGTAACGATGTRAACCACACATAGAAGAGAAAAAGATAGRCGTACCTAAAATAACAACACGTAGATAAGATACAAAATRATGACAAAGGAATTGAATGGCATGCATATTGGCAATATTAATATATAGTGTGTACGTGTACGAAGTTCCCAACTTGCATTATTTGCCTCTTAGCTTGGAGCAGCAAGATCACCAAATCAATCACTTAGCTTGTATGTCTACTACACACACAATTACACACAACACACTACACTACACTACACTACACTACACTACACTACACTACACTACACTACTCTTTGTATCATACTATCATTGTATATTTGTATGTATCATGCTTATTCATGCATGCAATGTGGTCCTTTTTTCACTTAGCTCATAAGTCATGACCAACGAAAGAGAGAGAATGGTGTTCCTTGGCTTGCCTTTGTGGATGAAAATTGACCACTAGTTTAATATTTTTTGTTGCCTTAGCTTTGTTTTGTAACAACTTATTGTTGGAATTTTGAACTTTTTATAAATGTTGAATTGCATGAGTGCATTTAATTTGAAAGAATTCAAATTGTGTAAATACCCTAGTTTTATGCATTGWTAAATATAAAAGGTTTGTTGAATTATTGGGGTATAACAATGTAGGATTAAGAACCGTAGCATCAGTTTGAAGAGCGAAATTTGGACATAAAATAAGGATTGTTGTGAAGTGATAAATTGTCCTAGAAGTAAATTTTGCTCCAACTAAGGTGTAATTTGCTATCTATGACGTTTGTCCTCCAAGATTTAACACACTCTTTGATTATATTAATTATATATAGAATGATTAGTCTTAAACCTCAAACATTCTGTTCACACTCATCACAACGAGTAAAAAGCCAAGTGTGAGTTCTAAAGCAACTCGATCTGCACAATTTTTTTTAAAAAAAGACATAGAATGATTATATATAGGTTCCGTCTTATGATTAATGTCCTTATTATAGTTCTCATCCCTAAAGTGAAAATACTGTAGACCTGAATTGTAAAAATAACAAAATTCATTTTAGGAAAACTTAACTCAATTTTTATTACTTCGTATATGAAAATGTATAAGGTACTTATTAGGCTCCATTTGTTTTGATGGAAATTTTTTTCCCGGAAAATGAATTTTCTCCCTCTTTTAGTTTTCCTTTGTTTGTTTTGAAAAGGGGTGGAAAATCATATATTTTTCTCAAAATGGAAAACGTCACTTTGGAAAAGGAAAATCATTTTCCTTTTGTAGAGAARGAATGCCACAATTTCCTCCTCACTTCTTACTTCTCCCTTATTCCTTCCCCCATCTTTCATTTCCTTCATGAGTTTTCCTCTAATCAAACAAACAAAGGAAAACAAAATGGGATTTTTCCCCATATACCCCTGAGTTTTAGCCTAATAACCCATATACCTCGTGGTTTTAGAAACGCCTCATATACCTCTGACATCAGATATAATAGCCCAAATACCCTTACTGTAACGGAAAAGTTAACACCGTTAATGTTTTTCTTGATTAACCCTTAATTTAACATAGTTAGCTCATATTAGTCAAAGAAAAAAAAACATAGTTAGCTCATAATCTCTATGTCTCCTCCATTCTTCTACCTTCATCTCTCCTCTCTCTTCATTCATACAAAATCCAGAAACCTAATCAACCTTATTATTACTCATCATTTCATTCTTAAACCAATGAGCCCAAAATCTAGAAATTAAACCTCCCAAAAAACCCAAAAAAAACCCCAAAATTGAACCACCCAAATTCAAGCTCCATTCTTCTACCTTCCTTCCTCGTACCTCCTTCAATCCAACATCAATTCTCATTCTCAGCAACCAATGGCACCGGCAGCAACCAACGATAGCGACAACATCAATCGGCAACAGCAACAACATCGAAAAACGACAGTAACAACAATAACCGACAACCGTCAGCAGCAGCAGCAGCGAGCCAGCGACCACCGGCAGCAGCAACAACGAAAAGCGGCAGCAGATTGTTGGGTTAGATTTTGAGTTGCTGAAAGTCGAATTCATTGCTTAGATTATTGGGTTAAATAGCGGATTTCAGAGCTTGAGTTGCTGAAAGATGGTGATTTTGGGAGTCGAATTCATTAAAAGAATTTCAGAGATTAAATTGAATGAATTATTGGGTGAGTGCTTAGATTTTGATTTGAAGAAAAATGAAAAATGAAGAATAAAAATTGTTTTTTCTGTAAACAAACGGAGCCTTAAAATGGAAAGAAAACATTCAATTCACCGTACTCAAACATTTATTACCGTATTAATTATTGTGTGATTTTGTCTTATTTTCTTAAATTATTTCCCCTAATAAAAGTACATTTATTTAGGGTTACATATAACATAATCCTTAATTATATTATACACCATTATTATTTAAAGAGGTTTAACTAGTTCATCTCAGAGATGATCAAAATATGGGATATTTCTTGGCATTTTTGTAAATTAATGCTCTATAATTGCAACCTCACATGAGCTGTCATTTATTTGATTTGGAACCAAAATTACCAAAATGACACGAGATACCCTACTTTTTGGTCATCTCGGAGATGAACTAGTAATTCTCCTTATTTAACGTTGAGTTTTGATAGCATTGAGTCATTGACAACTGATAATTGCAAATGGGGACTTGATACTTCCTCCGAAGTCCCACACTCCCAAATAGCAACAACATTACAACATTATGGTCGTTAGATGCATGTGAGTATGGGACTCGCACATTTCATGTGGCATGTGAAAATAGAGAATCCAAGAGCATTACTTTTTGTCGTTGAACTTTGCAAGCTTTGGTTTGCACGCACCATCCTTTCTTTATATTCATTATTCATAAGCTTGGTATGCTAAAAATGGAGTCTCACTTTGTTAGTTTTTTTTTTTTTATTTACGGTAATATATGTACTCCCTGACTTACGTTTGAAATCTTGACATAAATTTACAAATAGAGATTTTTCACAATTCCTCTCTATGAGGATTGAGGAGAGTATACAATGTCCATGTAAATGCTAGCAACTTAATTTACCCCCACGAACTTCTATCTTGCCTTTTCTTGTATCAAAGAGAAAATGCTACACACAAGGTTACTATTTGTTAAAAATTAAAAGTGAAAGTGACCCCTAAAACCTCAATTGAGTTTTTTTTGGTACATAACTTGAGATAAATGCACTTAAACCTTATTTAATCCTCTTTAGTAACTATTTATATACTAAAATGCTATTTAAAGTCCATATTTCATGTAAGAATGGACAATATTGCCCTTACCTTAAAACTCACTCACTCTCACTCCCACAACCCTCCTTCGCCACCTAGCAACCACTTAGAACCAGCCAACTCACCTCTTCGCACGCGGTCACCACCTTGCACCACCCATGTGCACCCATTCGCACAAGCTCTCCATTTTCTAAGCTAACATAATGTTGTATAATTCAGCGAATAATCGACGACTACACTTTCATCATCGTTAGATCTAGTTTCTCATTAGTATAGTTACTTTGAAGAATAATTTGACTTGATTATTTTAGATTGTATTTTACCTTTCTATGATACTTATTGTAGATGCTATATGGCTTTCAATTAATGAAATTGTAACTTTCCCTTCTAAAAAAAGTAATTTCAAATTTTATGCAACCTTTCCAAAACAGTAATAATCTAAATTAAGTAATTTTTAGATAAATATCTGTTGTAGCAAGTGCAATGAGATATGACACAATATTTCCTCTAAGCTGCAGGGTTAGTTGAGAGAAGGATCGAGACTTCCCGTCAATGCTAATCCGGGAGAGCTGACCTTGATGGAACGTTGCGGTGAGAGCTTAGCACTTCCTCCTTGGAACTTCCTCTTAGCACAAGACCTTAGCATAGTCTACATTCAAGTTCCTTAGCACCTGCACAAAGGAGAATAATCTTTTCCGGGTTATCCCTCTTCCGATGCTTAAGTAAGCACGGGTATGGGAATGAATGCAATTAATTAAGTCTAGAGAGAGAAAGTAGAGAGATAAGTTCTCAAATGGTGTTAGGTGAAAGTAATCAATGTGCCATAAATGAGCTTCCTTGGGGTATTTATAGGTGTTTTACATTGCCCTCGGATGCATGACACTTGTCACTCATCCACACGATAGGTTACCTGTTTCTATCGTTAGGTGTACGGGGTACCTGATTCTCAATTTGTTTTTGGAGAGATTGACTTGTGGCATTGATAAGTGGCTTTTGTGGCCACTTATTGGACTCATTTTCCTCCAATTTAGGCTTTGTTTTGAGCTTTCATTCGCAATTTAGTCCCATTTTAGTTCATTTGCATTTCACTTGTGCTTTGGAATGAATTGTGTGGAAAGATGTAATTTTAGTGCGTTTTTAGAGTCTTGGCACCTACTTTGACATCTTCATGAGAGTTTTGTAGGTACAGAGACCTTTTCGAGGAGCTTAGGAGGCATTCGGGGGCTTATAAGCAAAGGAGCAAGGAGCTACAGGAGTTGGAAGGTTTGGAACGGAGCAAAGAAGGAGAAAAGCCAACCTTAGGGGCCCTGAGCGACCGCTCAAGAGCCTTGAGCGACCGCTCATGATCTTTGAGCGACCGCTCATGTCAGAGGAGGAGCCACCAAAGTTCAAGCTCAAAGCAGAATGTTTTGAGCGGTCGCTCAGCCATTTTGAGCGACCGCTCAAACCTCGAGCGACCTCTGCGATCTCCAATTTCCTTCGTGCCGCTCAAAGTTTCGAGCGACCCACGAGCGACCGCTCATAGCCCTTGAGCGACCGCTCAGAGTCCTTTGAGCGACCGCTCATGGCCTGAGCGACCAAATTTTCGGGTTTTGAAACTCGGGTTTCCTTTGTAATTTTTGGCCCATTGGCTCTTGGTATATATAGCTTTAGGTCATTTATTAAGGGGGAATCATTATCTACTGTTCATATACTTTTTTGGAGAGAGAAAAACACTAGTTTTAGGTTGAGTTCTTAGTTGAGTTTAATAATCTTGTAATCATTACTTCTCATTTTCCTCATTTAATTCAAGCTTTTTGGTATCACTTCTTCAACCCTTCTCTTTGTTACTTGTTCTCTTGCGTTAATTGCTCATACTTGATGTTGCTAGTAGTTGATAGTAGCTTGTTTATTGTTGGAATTAGTTTGAAAATCATGTTTAATTCTTGTTTAGCCTTCTTTTCATGTTTTATTGCTTAAAATCACATGATGTATGAGTAGTTCCCTTTCTAGAGTATGTGTGATGGATATTCCTAGCTAGATTGGGGTTTGTGTCTTGCCTAAGCTTGGTCTGATGGGGAATGGTGGTTTTAGAGAGTTATGAGCACACGGTTAGCCCTTGATCAAGGTTAACCTTGTGTTAGAGGTCTTCATTGCTTTGTCTATGAGTGTTTGTTGATTTCTTGCCATACCTTAAAAAGCCATAAACACATTGATGCCTTGAGAAAGGATTAGACTGGTTAGGATTTGTTCCATTGCTCTTATTTGTATGGTGGGGTGTTAGGGGAGTGTTTTGTGAGGCCTTAAGGGATACTAAACACTACTTAATCATCCCCAATCTCTCAATTTGGGCCCCTAACGGGACGGTGAGAGAAAAGGAGAGAGTTTCCCCACTTCCCTAGTATCGTGCTTGGCAAGGCATCCTTGATTGAATAGGATATCCGGATCGCATGCTCTAGMTTCGTTTAATTGTTGATTTCAATTTCGTACTAGTTGTGTAGTTACGTTGCAATCCWAAAAACCAATAGAMCCTTAGCTAAACCAATCGACAACCCGTTGTTCCTTGAGTTCGATACCCCCAATATACTACATTGGGGTTTTGATACAAAGAGTATTCAAAATCTCTCTATCAGGCATTGGGAGGTCCATATGCCCCATCATTTACCCCTTAAAGACCCGTACGCCATTGGGCTTGGAGGGTGTTTGACCAAGGAGCCTCATACTGGAACTCTTCGTGATCTAGTGAGGCTTATGTGGCCTCTTCCGCATGGGCATGGGCAGCTGGCTCAACCCTATCTTCTTCCTTCTTTTCTTTTTTTTCCTTATTTCCTTTCTTTGCAATTAGGCCTGGTGAGCATTCCAACCTAACTTTCCTTTTCTTTCTTTCATTCATTCCCGCTCAATTGAGAGGGATTCGAAATTCAAACTTCGGCCTCCAACCCTAGCCCCTTCTATAAATAAGGACGCTAAAGGAGGGAAACAGGTTATTTTGCTCTGACTTCTCTTTAGAAACCAAAGACTCTCTTTCTCTACCACTGCACATTTTCTGAACTTGAGGACTGCTCTGTCCGCACTTCGCAACTAGGCTTCGCATTGTTTGTGATTTTTAAGTATCAACACCTTCGCAGTACTTCACACTCACCATGTACTGTTCGCACCTTTGTAGCTCTACACCTTATTTTTTTATTCTTTTTTTATCAAAGTAATAATCATGAGCGATGCGAGTTCCACGGACTCTTCTCCAGTTAAGTTGGGAGTTGGGGGCTTCAAAGGGCCCATACTAGCTTCGTCTGGTTCAATTGTAACCGAGAGCTCTTTGAACCTTTGAATAGTTACCTTGAATTTAATGAGTTGTCGACCCATCCCTGACACTCTCCTTTTGCAGGAAAGAATCATGCTTTGAAGGAAGCATGTCGCAAGGAGGGACCATCGCGATCAAGTCTATGAGGACTCCGAGGGTAATGAAATACCAGACCCTTCTGGGCAAAGTGCGAGGAAGGATGCGGATCTCGGCGACGACATGACACCTGGCCCTTGTGTTGTAAAGACTAAAGTCCAAAACTAATGGCGAAAGTGGCGTTGAAGATGAAGAGGCTAACTCGGATAACCCTTGAAAAGACAATAATAAACTAACTCCTGAGTCCATACCTGTGCGAAAGAACTGGATTGCACAACTCTTAGCGCATAAAGAAGAGCATGTGACTGCAATTGCTTGACTTGGTCATTCTTGCGGAGGGGACCAAAACACCAAACCCCTGAGGAACTCTTCACAGTTTATAAAGATGTGGTAAACCTAGGCTTTCGCTTCCCCCTAAAGACTATTATTATAAATCTGATGAAGGCCTATGGTATAGGATTTTCGCAGTTGACACCAAACTCTTGGTGTCACATTTTGACATATATGGCCACTTACAAGGCCAAAGGATTTCCCCTTTCGAATGGGGCCTTCCTTCACATGCATACTTTAATTAAGAACAATAAGTGCAAATGAGGATGGTTTCAGCTTTTGAATAAGGACGATTATATGTCCGCAGTTGAGAAGCTCAATAAATTCAACAATTGAAAGTTCGATTTCTTTCTTGTTCATACCAAGGATACTGGGACGGCTCACATCTTTTCAACCTACACTAGATATCCAAACACTTATAAGCCAAATGAACTTCCCAAGCTAACTGCAGCAGATAAGGTCGAACTGAATTATTTTGGGACCAGTGTGATCGTAACTAAAGCAGGGGATCACAAGGTTGCCATTCCTAAGACTTAGATTCCTTTTTCTGACTTCTTCATAGAAAAGGACTTCCTCATCACTTTCGACCTAGAGGGTGGTCGAAAGGTTGAGAAGGCTGACAGAGGTAGTTTCGTCATTCTTCATCTTGACTTTAATTTTTGAGTTGTATTTTAATCTATCTTTTCTCCTTCGTAGAGGCTACTTTTGAAAGACTTCCAGCTATCCAAAAGGGAACAATGGAAAGGAAGGATTACGAGCTGTCTCTTATACACATCTATTTTTGAGTTGTATTTTAATCTATCTTTTCTCCTTCGTAGAGGCTACTTTTGAAAGACTTCCAGCTATCCAAAAGGGAACAATGGAAAGGAAGGATTACGAGAGCTTAACTTCAAACCGACGCCTGAAGACCCTTCAGGAGAAGACTGCTACATACAGGGTAAGTTTCCCCCTTCAAAACTTGAACATTGTTTGTCTTCAATTATGGTGCAATTTTGTCAAATTGTGTTTACAAACTCGAATCTAATGATGTCGAAGGAACTCCCTATGTTAATGAGTATTCTGCGGACTTTCTTGTCTGCGACTTTCATTTCTACTACGAGAGGATCGTTATGAGGGGTGTTTACCTCCCCACAGACCTTTTCGTAGATCAACACATCGGGGAACTCATTACTAGCTTCTTTGTCGAGTATCATGACTTGTCGAAGGTTTCACACATAGTCCTTGCCCTTGGCGGTAAGACCCCCAGTAGCAAATCCTCCCAAAATCATGTGAACTATCTTAGAATCGCAGTGTTCACTTAGTGGGGGTATCATCATTTGTTGAGGATTCTTCAAAAACTTCTTGATCAAATGCTTCTTTATCTTTCCTTGAAATGCTGAGCGATCCAATGTTCTTTGCAAGGTGAAGCAATCGTCAGTCACATGGCCAATATCCTTGTGATAGTTGCAATACTTAGCTTTGTCTTTTGTTTTGAGTTCAATTCTGATTGGGGGAGGGTCATCAATGTGTACATCCTTACTAACCTCCTTATACACTTGATATAGATCGTTGGTGCATTCAACACGTGGATTGTAGTTTTATTTTCTCTTCTTTCAACCCTTCCCCTTCTTCTATGTCTCTTCCTCCTCTATGTTCCAAGTCCCTGATCGTTTCCGATCACCTCTACAAATTCGATGACCTTGGTTGTGTTRAGACTTAGAAGAGGATGGCACTTCCTTTCCTCTTATTCCCRAAACGACACGTATCTCTTCTACATGCATGAAGGATTCAGCCTCTCTGAGGAGTTRAGTCAAGTCTTATCAATTCTTCTGAATCATGTSAAACTTGAAGGCACTKTCATCACTCAACCCTCGATAAAAGTTGTCTAAGAYTRATCACTTGGTCCGTCAAACTGGRAATTTGCAAAGTCTCATTGTTGAACTTCTTAACGTTGCTTCGCAAGCTCTCATTTCGTCGTTGTTGGATCTTTCCCAAGTGAATGCTACTCTTCCTCTCTTGGCGATTTGACATGAAGTAGTGAGTAAAAAATATAGACAATTYAGAGAAATTATGATTAGAACCTGAGGGAAGACCGCTAAACCATCTTTGTGCCATCCCATTAAGAGTGACAAGGAAATACTTGCACCAAGTAGCATCGTCATCCCGAGTGGATAGCATGAGATGCTTATACATGGTCAAGTGATCATTGGGATAAGTTGTGCCATTATAAGCTTCTATTGAAGGAAAATTAATTTTAAGTTTGGGGGGACAACATAATAGCCTCAAAAAAGGGAGTTATGTTGGTAAGGGAGAGCGCTTGCAATCTCCCCTCCATCCCTTGGAATGGGTGTCCATACTCACGGTTCATGTAAGCACCACTTCGGTAATGCTTCCCACTTCGGTGGAATCGAACCTCCGATTCATGAGCGCGCGAGCGAACATCATGATGTCCCGCAATGTTATGCGAAGGATTATGGGTTCCAATAGAACGATGGGAAGGGTCCATGCATAATGGGGTTGAGCCTGTGAGAGAGTGTTCCCTTTCCTGAGTAGCTTGTCTAAGCTTCTTCACTTTCTTCCATTTAAGGATTCTCCTGGCATCCTTACATTCAACTTGTTCCCTCTTACGACAGATGATCTATTGAACATCCATGGCGGAAGCCTCACGATCCAACTTCTTCCTCTCAATGAGTGTTCAGACATCTAGGGGTGTTCAAAAATATCCGATCCGATCGATTCGATCCGTGATCCGGTCGATTCGATTCAAAAATTCGGATATCCGATCCAGTTTTTAAGGTTTCGAATATTTTGGATCTGGTTTAGATCAGATATTTTACACTTTCAGATATCCGAAATATCCGATTTTTTCATTAAATAATAAAATAATATATAAAAGATAAAAGAAAAATAGCATAAATAGGTAAAAAATATGCATTTGGTCCGTGATCCGATCCGAAATTTCGGATATCGAATCGGATTCAGGTCAGAAGTTTTCGGTTCRGATATCCGAAATTTCGGGGCGGGCTGGATTATCCGGTTTGAGCACCCCTACACAGACATCCTCCATTTCATTGTTCTTGGTCGAGACCTCATCGTCATCATCATTTTCAAAGCGATACGGTCCTTTGCTAGATGCCTGGATTGGACCCTTGGGGTAATAGTTAAAGGTTTAGGAGTGAGACGGTACTTCCTAACCTACCTTTTTTTTCCTTTTCAACGGAAATGATTTGATTGGAGACATATTTGCCTTTGTATTTGGGAGTGGGATCCCTTGACCTTGGTGGTCTTCAATTTGGGTACTATGGGGGTAACGATATCAAGGGCTTGAGTCTTAGCATTTACCTCCCCACTAGTCACCTTTTTCTTTCCTACYTGCTGAGCTTTCAAGCGAGCATTTTCTTCTTTCAAAGAATTAAGTTGGGCATTCTCTTCCTTKACAGCTTGGAACTGGTCCAAGACATCCCTCACTCCCTTAGARATTTCAGATTGGAGGACATCGCGACTTACATAGAGATTGTCCAACTCTTGGTAAGGTATTTYAGTCCCTTCATCCAAGTCCAAGTGTTCTTCGTTTCCTCATGAYAAGYTGAGGTAGTAGGGTTATTCTCTTCGTGGGCATTCCGAATGYAGCAAGTGTAATRAGCTATRCCACAATATTTCCTCTAAGMTRCAGGGTTGAGAGAAGGGTGGAGGCTTCCCGTCAATGCTACTCTGYGARAGTTGACATTGATTGAACATTGCGGTGAGAGCTTAGCACTTCCTCCTTGGCACTTCCTCTTAGCACAGTCCAYGTTCAARCTCCTTAGCACCTGCACAAAGGAGAATAATCCTTTYCGGATAATCCCCATCYGATGCTTAAGTAARTGGGGGTATGAGAATGAATGYAATTAAGTTTAGAGAGAGAAAGTAGAGAGATAAGTTCTCGAGTGTTTTTAGGTGAGAGTAATCAATGTGCCATTTATGAGATTCCTTGGGGTATTTATAGGTGTTTTACCTTGCCCTTGGAAGCTTGGATGCGTGTCACTCATCCACACGATAGGTTACCCGAATCTACCGTTAGGTGTACGGATACCCGATTCTCGAGTTTCTGGAGAGGTTAACTCGTGGCCTTGGGACTCTTGTTACCTAGGATCGCTTGCTTGATCCATTTTGGAGCTGACACGTGGCATGTGAGGTCCATATGTCACATAAATATCATTACCTTAATTTTAGCCTTATTTTTAGGAGATACACAAACTTTTCAAATTATTGTATGGGGTACGTGATTTTTTGAAAAAGTTTTAAAGTTTTGGGATTAAAACAAACACATTAGGTTGCTTTTGATAATGGTGACAAAATATAAAACAATTGTGGTAATATATAAAACAATATTGACAATATATAGAGCAATGAGTTATACTCATAAAAACGGTGACAATTAAAAAAATGTTGATATTATTTGATAACAATATAGAATGCAACAATAAAATATAATACTGATAATTTACCTTATTGTTTATGAATTATCATCAATATAGTTTTATAATATTATAGTGAATTATCAATATGTGTATAAAAATATAGTGATGATAACTTATAAAACAATTAATTTGACAACCTATAATAACAACTTTTACAAATTATAACGAATAGACTATACTTTCGAAATTACCATATTATTTGTTTTTTTCGCCTACCATTTGTACATAAGTTTAAGTTTTTTTTTTTTTTTGACGAGGTACATAAGTTTAAGTTATTGAAGTCGGGGTTATGTCCACCACATATGTTGACAATGACTAAGAATATTTTTTGGGTCATGACCTAACAACGAATTTGACGCAAACCCCTCAAGGTATAACAATTACCAYCAASCCTCGTGTTCTTCTTYCTTAGGCAATTGGAGTTGAAAATGTCGTCATTTGGCTAATAAAAATAATCAGAAAAATTACCCMAAAAATCARGAAAATTCCATTTTCTTAAATGCGATGTGACAAATCAATGTAAYAATACAAATCTTAGGCATATCAAAGGTTCGACAAAYTGCTCCAATGGAGGATCTTCAAGGCTTGCACTAGTGCTACAATCAATTTAATCCATTAAAATATTTAGGATACACATTTGTTATTACGAAGATATGAATTTTTTAATTTTTGGAAAATAATTTCAAAAATATAAAAAACAATAAATAATTTCATTTTCTATTTTCTAAAATTATAAAGAAAATAAGATAATGCAATTATAATAGATATCGGAATAAATATAAGGTTTTTTTGTCCATAACTACCTTACTTGCGCATTTTTTATTTTTATTTTTTGCAAAATACTACCTACGTTAGAAAACCTTGTACATAACTACCTTAAATTTGTATTTCTTTGTTGACCAATACCTTGTTTTGTTTTTCCGGCGTTGTCCCTCACTTTTGGGTCATTAAAGTGCACGTGGTTGGCATGTGACCTGTTTTTTTTTTGCTTTATTTTTTATTTTCCTTACTTTTTTCCCTCCATTCTCCACTTCTAATACCTGTCCATTACCCTAAAATCAATTCCCTCGTTCCCCCCTCCAATTAATCATCCTCCTTTTTTATTAAACACCAACCCCCATCTTTTATTTTATCTCACCCAACTCTCATTCACTAGTCTCCATACCTTTACCTCTCTTCTTTCCTTTTCATCAATTTTTCCTGTTGGTTTATGAAACCCTCGCCATGGCAATGCCAGCAAGGAAACAAAGCACCGAATTACGAATTACAAGACCAAAGAAAACTCGAAGAAAATAGATAAAACATCACAAAAGGAGAAAAAAAGAGGAGAAGATGAATTGAAAGGAGAATTGGAGATGATGACATGAAATAAGAAAGCGGTTGAAAATTTGAACTTACCCCATCATCTTCCCCAAATTAATTGTTGCAATGAATGTAAGAGAGAATGACAATGACAGATTTGAGCTAAGAAAGAGAGAGCAAAAATGAAATAAGGGCATTTAGTAGCATCTCGGTGGAGAATGGAGGGAAAATGAAAGGAAAATAGAAAAAAAAAAAGCAGGTCACGTGCCTAGGACGTGCACTTTAATGATCGAAAAGTGAGGGTCAACGTCGGAAAACAAAACAAGGTATAAATCAACAAAGAAATGCAAAGTTAAGGTAATTATGTACAAGGTTTTCTAATGTCGGTAGTATTTTGCAAAAATAATAAAAAAAAAAATGTGTAAGCAAAGTAGTTATGGACAAAAAAACCTAAATATAATGTCAACAATTGTCTTAACTGAAATAAAACATGTCAAAATTGCAAAAGTCAAACTTTGGCAACGATGCTTAGTTGTCGCTGCCTAATTGGTCTTAGTTCAATGCTTGTGATGGTCCATTTTAAGTGGACCATATTAAAATTTTCAATTCAGGTGTCATGTGTGTTGTGTCAAATGCTCAAGCTCAACTCACGTGCTTCGTGTCTATTTGCGTGCTTATGCTATATTTAAGGAAAATAATAAACAAAACCTTAAAGCTACAAATAAGGAGGCAAAAGTATAATATTTTGGTAAAACCAATCATTTAATTACATTGATTTGAGCGTGATTTTGTCATGAATTCACAAACTATTTCCATTTTAGGAAATATCATACGGAGTAATGTCTTATATGTAGCCTTAAGGGCTATGCATAACGTTACCCATACTTCAAAGGCCTGAATCGAGTTGTATTTTTATTTTTATATATAAATATAACTCATTCGTGAGGCGTGATCAATGATTTAGCTCGCACAATAACATTTGGTGGTTTGTTTGTGCAAAAGAGTGTTTTTTCATGTTGGATTGTGCTATTCGACGTCATCCTTATGACAAATGATAAAGGCAAATACTAATGCAAATGATAAAGGTACACCACACACATCACTCACACTAGTGTGTTTTTATTATATATGGCAAATCGGTCGGTTATGTTGGTATTGGTCGATCAATATCAGGATTCAGTCGTTTTTAGGTCGGTCATTTTTCGGCAACGAGTCGAATTTCTTTGTTCATAACCCAAAGTTTTCGGTAACGAGTCGTTCAATTCGACCAGTCAATAGACAAAAGAATCTTTGATGTTTCGCAAAAGGTAGACTAAGTATTTGAGTTTTCAAAGCTAAACAAATGCATAATTTGATAATTTTCACTAGTAATTTTTTTATCGAACCACTCTAGGCCATCCCGGTTTCTTTTTCTTTTTTATTTTTTTATTTTTTATTGTAATAAGTGGACTTTTGCAATATTTACATTTATTATTTCGACTACTATTTGTGGTTTGTACATAATTAAACACATATTTAAGTGATTATACTAGATAAATCAGTCAAGTCTCCCATCGATCAGGTCGATCAACTTTCTATAACGGGTTTACGAGTTTAGTCAAAACGGGTTTTGGGTTCTACTTTTGTGTCCATGACCCAATTTTTTCATGTTGATTTCAGGTCGATGTTGAGTCGGGTTTTTTTTGGAGGGTAATAGTTTTTATCATCGCCGATTCTTAATACTTAAATTTCACAAAATACTATTAGAAAAATCTTAGAAAAAAAACCACTTAGGGGCTGTTTACATTAGCTTATTTTCAGTTCAGTTCAACTCATTCAGTTAGTTAAGTTGTTTTAACCCATTCTCTCTCTCATAAAATATCAGTCGTCAGTTCAGTCTTCAGTAGTTAGTTCTGTTTACATTAGCTTATTCAGTCAGTTCAGTTCACTTCTAACCCAATTTCCTCTCTCATAAAATATTCATTCAGTTCAGTCAGCCATTCAGTTTAGTTCAGTTGATTTCAGCTAATATAAACAGCCCTAAGACTATGTTCATCGTCGGATTTTTAAACATGATCTAATCAAGAACTTTTCTTATCTTGTAAATAAACTAATCTTATTGTATGGTTTTTTTAAAAAATATTTTCTGATCTAGTCTGAATTTATTTATTTTTATCTGATTTTATCCTGATTCAATATTTTTGATAGATCTTAATGTTTTATCGATAAGCAATACAGTCTGTAAACACAAAACACTAAGCATCCGTTGATAGGCGGGAAGAAATAGAAGCTTCATTTGAATCAATGCCACTAAATTAATTACCCCATAAAATATAAAAATATTACATTTATCGAAATTACAAAAGCTGCAAAATGTGATTATTGCCCTCGTTTTCTGCTTCTCTCTCTCATCACTTACCTTCAACATCACCCTTCACTCACATGCTTTCTTGCTACAGATTTCCCCACTTCCCCTTTTCCCCTTTTTACCCTTTTCATTTCAAATGCTTACAWAATTCTAAAGTTATTTTTTTTAAAAAAAATAAATAAAAAAGACAAATTTATTAGTATGAACTCCCTTAATACAGTATCTGAGTTACTATCACTGGTTTAAGGAGGAAGTATTAGTCCATTCTTCTCTGATTAGCTTACTGACATTCCACATATCTTTTCTGCAGAATTATATTTCTTTAATCAATAAAGTTGCTAATATAAATAAATTTAAGGTTAAACAGATTAATTTTTATTTTTGGGGTTTCATTTATTGCTTCAGCTCTTTCTTTGGTCCTTTTTCTGGTCTCCTGGTCAAAGGTATTCATTTGGGTCTTCTCTCATCTTGTTAATTTGTTTATGATTAAACTCAAGATTTCACCTTTTTTTAAGCAGTATTTTTTGGGTTTGCTTTTTTCTGTTTTCGGTTGTTTAGACTAATGAAGGTTTTTTGCTGAAAAAAAATTTGGGCTTTCAAATGATGGGTTCTTTTCTGTGAGTGTTTTTTCATCATTCATTCATCATATACACTATTGCATTGGTAAAAGCATAAATTTTTATTTGTTTTGAGGGATTTTAGCAATTTTTCTGGGTTTGTTTTGATGGGTATATCTTGATTTCATCAATTTGGYAATTTTTACTTTTGAAATTCGTTTATTCTTCAAATAGAACTATTTCCCTTTCTAGTTAAAAAAACAATTCAATTTTGAGATGAATTTGAAGCCAAAGTTGAGGAAATGATAAACCCAGCTATGTAATCTTTTGGGTTTTACTGCATTTTGAACAATGTGGTTTACACACTTTGTTGTAGTATTTTTTGTTTTGATGTATGAAGTTTGCTTATTTATGAAAGAATCTCTGAAAATCTTGCATTTATGGCAGGTGAAAGAACTGAAATTAAGTACAAAAGAAGTTTATGATGAGTAATCTTGAAAGTGAAGTTCATAGTGATTGACATGGTAAAGAGAAAATGGTTGTGGGGTAAGAGGTCATCCGAGAAGATTGGTGGTGAGATTGAAAGCTCAGGTTCAATGTCTTCCAATTCTGATAAATTATCAGAAGATCAGGTTTGTTATCAAGCCCAAATTTTTAGTCTCTCTTTTTCACTTACCTGAAAATGCTAAGTTTTGAGTGTTTGACCTAAGTTCTTCATGTGATGGCAAATTCATACTATKACTGACTTGTTGATGTTGGAGTTATGGTAAATGTTGTTTACCTGTTTGTGGTTGCTTTGCATGTTTGTTGAAACAGTTTTCCAYATGAATTTAGCTGAGCTTTTGGATTAGGAAAGTTCATGTTTGTACAAGTAAAGTTCAAGCTGTAATAACACTGATAAGTATGGGAAGACCTCAGTGAGAGCACAATCTCATTAATTTGTCATCCTTGTTGGAATTCCTCTGTWATCGATTAGTATTAGGCACTATGGGTAACTCRATCTATGGAAGAGTAGCATYTTTGTGTTTATCGGTGATCACCAATGTTGGTCACTTTGATTTCTTAACTCAAAAGTATTCTGTTTAATGAACATCGAGTTTTTCTTCTTTCAAGCTATGCAATATACATTGTTCGTAAGATTACATTCGTGGAATGAAAACAAAAGGTTCACATTTATTCAATACATCTATGCTTTGTGAACAAAGTGTTGCTTCATTTATAACTTTTCAAGCTGCTTCCCTTTGTGCTTGAACCATTTTTTAAATCGTTGATTCAATTTAGTCGCTCCAGTGAATACTCTAACTTGCTTCTGAGTCATAGGTCTTGATTGAAATTAGCTTAAATTCATTCCTAATAGATAAACTTATTACTCATATAATCATATTGCTGACCCTAACTTATATTTACTCCAGTATATTACTTGGTGCGTTGTAATTCCTGTCTCTTATACACATCTAGATGTGTATAAGAGACAGCTGTAATTCCAACTGACATAAACATGTATCAATGAGTGTAAGCTTACTAGTTTTGGTATTTACGTCTGGTTCATAGAGCTATTGTTACCATAATGTTTAATGTTGGATGTATATACTACACCCTCAACATCCTCACTTCTGCCGTTTTTTTTTCCTCCTGAAATAGATTTATAATATTACTGCATTCATCCACAATAGTTACCATTACCAACTAACGACTCTGAAAAACGCTCTTCCTTGGTGTACTGCACTGACCATTAAGGCATTAATGTATCCTAGTCTTGTGTGACTAAAGCAGGAGCTGTTAAAAGGATCTTTAAGTAACAGCCTGTCACGAGAAGTTAATTCTAAAGCAACGGAAAGTGAAATCAACAGTGAAGAAACCAACAAGATGGAGCAGAATTTGGTTCAAAAGCTATCAGATGCTCCAGAAATTGCTGGAACAATGGATAGCTTATCAAACGGAAATGCACATAATATTTCTGTTAATGTGGATAGTCAACAACTGTCAAATGTCTCTATGGAGGACGACTCAAAAGATATCTTCTTAAATGAGAACGCGTCGACCATTTCTGTGGAGGACACTCAAGATGTGCAAGTTGCGCCTCAAGCCAAAGACAGTTATGAAGAAGATAATGAGAGCCTCAAGCTTCTGACAGAAAAACTCTCTGCTGCTCTTGCTAGTGTTAGTCTGAAAGAAGATCTGGTAAAGCAACATTCTAAAGTTGCCGAGGAAGCTGTTGCAGGTAACTATTACTATGATGTTTAAGTTTTCTGTTATATGGAATTTATAAAGTGTCATATGATGTTTCTTTTTTGGCCATAAGAGTTGAAATGCTGCCTTTTCTACATTCGGATGCTAGAATAATTCCATACTCCCACGCATCGATACCTCCCTTCTGTATCATGGAATGATGCACTCCTATATGCCATCATCCTTGTAGTTTTCTCTGAACAAGTGTCCAGTAGTGAAGCAATTAGATTATCTTTTGATTAGGTCATTGTTCTGTGATACGCCCTTGAGGCCTTGAATTTCCCTCCCTCAATGCATACAATATGGGTTTTAAACATTATCTATCATTATCCATATGCACACAAAACTCTTTCTCTCTCTCTAATTTGTGACATGCCATCCTTCATGAAAAGAGAGGAGAAATTCCCCCCTCCCCCCAATTTGTGTTACTGCATACCATAACTAATGTTTCTATACCTGAATATCAGGATGGGAAAAGGCTGAAAAAGAAGCAACCACTTTAAAGCAACAACTTGAAGATGCTGTGAACAAAAAGGCATCCCTGGAAGCCCGAGTAAGCCAACTTGATGAAGCTCTAAAAGAATGTGTCAGGCAGCTTAGACTTGCAAGGGATGATCAAGAAAGAAAAATAAATCAAGCTGTTACTGAAAAAACTAATGAATTGGAAACTGCAAAAAGCAGGCTTGAGGACCAGCTTGCTGAGCTTCAAGCTCTGGTGGAAAATTCCAGAATGAACTCTCCTGATCTTGAGCTTCAACACAGGATTGAATATCTAGAAAATGAAAACGTATTATTTAGAGAAGAACTTCAATCGCTATCAGAGGAATTGGAGGTTAGGACCATCGAGAGGGATCTGAGCACTAATGCTGCAGAAACAGCTAGCAAGCAACATTTAGAGAGCATTAAAAAGGTTGCCAGGCTAGAAGCTGAATGTCGAAAGTTAAAATCACTTTCTCGAGTGTCGTCGTTAAGCAATGAGCATAAGTCAAGCACTGCTGCTGCTTCCTATGTTGAATCTCTAACTGACAGCCATTCAGATGGTATAGAGCAACAAAGTGCTTCAGAATGTGATAGCCATAAGATAAATGGTTCATGGGCTTCAGCCTTAATTGCTGAACTTGACCAAATTAAGGTCGAGAAAGTGGCAGAAAAAAAACCAAATCCTTCTTCGAACATCAATCTTATGGATGATTTCCTTGAAATGGAGCGGCTTGCTTCCCTGCCTGATAGCAGGCCTCAGGTTCATTCTGTTGGTTGTGATGAACACCCTCAAAAGCCAGTTCATGAGGCTGACAACAGGTTAGGAACTGAGCTGGAGTCAATGACTCATCGGACAGCTGAACTTGAAGAAAATATATGCAGAGTGGAGGCGGAAAAGGCTGAATTGACTATGACTTTAGCACAAACTCAAAGTTGTTTRGAGGAATTACAAGTACAGTTGATAGAAACTCAGATGAAGTTAGAACAAACGGACAGAGAGCTCCATGAAGCAAATGAAGGGGAAAAGTTTTACAAGKCACAGGTCTTTGCAATTGATACTGAAGCTAATTTGATGTCTTCTCAGATAAAGTCCCTTCTGGCAGAAATAGAACAAAAGCAAGTCTTATCAGAACAAAAAACTGCAAGGTGTGAGGAATTGGAGAATAAGTTAAAAAAGAAGGACGAGGAACTAGAAATTCAGCGAAATGCAATTTATGATGGTGAACTTAAGATGAAGGAAATGGCTTTAGCTCAAACTCAAGATAGCTTGGAGAAGTCTGAATCTCAGCTGAAGCAGGCTTGCATGAAGCTGGAGGAGCTTGAGAAGGAACTACAAGAGGCAAATGAAGAGAAGAATTCCCTGAATATTGAACTTGGTAGCATGAGAGCAGAGCTCAGTGTATTGTCCTCTGAGACTGCATCATTAAATGAGCAAGTGCAGAAGGAACAAAATCTGGTAGCAGAACTTACTACTAAATTACAGGAAACTGAATATGAACYGCARAAGAAGATTGCATCATTAAACGAGCAAGTGCAGAAGGAACAGGATCTAGTAGCAGAACTTAATACTAAATTACAGGAAACGGAATATGAGCTGCAGAGGAAGACACTAGAGCTTGATGCTCAGCGAAGGGCACATTCTAATAGTGATTTGAAGATAAAGCAGGTATATCAATTTAACTGAGTATATTCCAATAATATTGATACTTCATCATCAAACCTTACAGTTATTACTGATGTGTGATTGTGTATATCATATGTATTGTGTCAAACGGGTGTATCAGGTCAGAGTTGGTTGGTCAATCTAATTACTAAGGTTTAAAATATTTTTGTACTCCCTCAGTTATTTTTTATTGGCAACACTTGAATATTTTACTTCTCTCAAATATTACCAAGAGTTGCCAATAAAATGTAACAGAGGGAGTACTATTAGTCCACTACCAAGTGCACTTTTGTGATATGCACTTAAATTTGGCCCTCTGCAGGTTGGGATCTTGTATTAATTGTAATTTGAGACTATTTTTAGTAGGTTTGGTTTGGACCGGTCAATCTAAAATTTCAGGTTTGGAAGTTATATGAGCTGAACGTGTCATATTTTCAAGATTCCAGGTCAAATTTGGTCATTTTTTAAGTCGTCAGGTTTGGGATGTTCACTTGTTTTGTTTTGACGGATTGTCAATTTGCCATTGAGTCAGTTAGGGAACACTGTTTTATGATATATAAAATGCGGCATTCTGRAATTGAAATTAATATCTTGTTCTATTGGTGTTTTTAGTTAAGTCTTCTGTAATTATTTAACATAAGCTCAAAATATGCAGGAAGATCTCGTCCTAGCAGCTGGAAAGCTTGCTGATTGTCAGCAGACAATTGCATCTCTAGGGAGCCAGCTAAAATCTCTAGCTACATTGGAAGATTTTCTTATTGACCCTGCAAATATCCCAGGATCGTCATCTCCTTCTAGATCCATGGCTAGACGTAGTGGCCAGCCATGGAAGCTCCATTCAAATGATACATATTTGCCCGAGAAGGATATGAGCCATTGAGTAACGTCAGGATGACTTGAATCCATATGCAAATCACATCAGAAGGGACACTCGAGGATCACATCATCTTCTTCATCGTCAAATTCAACCTGCTTTCTTCTTGAATCTATCCTGGTTCTGAGAAAAATGGAAATGGTTTTGCGCACTATTTCTTCTCTGCAGAAGTTAAGTAGTAGCTTTTGGTAGCACCAAATGTCAAATGATAGATTTTTTTCTGCTTCTTTGAAGGTTAGGTGATATTAGTGAATGCAAATATTATCAGGTAGGATATAGGAAGAGCTGAATGGAGGATCCTGTAAAGTTTTTAGCTCGGATGGGGTTAGCGTTAGGCTTCATTTAGATGATTCGATTGATTTCTTGGGTTGTTAGCCCTTTTTTTGCTCTATTATTAGTAAGTTCTTGACTGTGAATTCAAGACTTTGTATTGTTACAGAAGTACAATTTGCAGCTGATATAATACAAAGGAATAGATGGTTGAATTAAAAGTGTAATTACGCATTAGCTGATACGATGCAGCTGATCTAGTGTTTGTAATTTGTTAAGCCCTCCCAACTTAACAGAATCCAATGCAATGATATCTCCCGAGAAGTGGGCTTCTTAGAATGTCAGTAATCATATTTTTCTCTGCTTCCCCAATCCCTCTATCCCTCTTACTCAAAATAGTGAGCATTTTCCCCAAGGTATGTTTACTATATAACCATTCCTATATCACTTCATTTTACTACTTGCATACATTTGTTCATACTGTTGTATTCTGCCTTACTCTGCTTGTTTGCATCGCTTACTTCTCTTCATCTCCTCTTTTTCAATCTCCTCTTTCCATTACTCCTCTCTTTCTTACTGGGCTTTCTTTATGTAACTGCACCATGGCCCGTAAACAGGCATTTCCTGCTGAGAATTGTCGCAGCGTTTTTGAAGATTGAATGGAATTGTTTTCGATTAGGTTGTTCAAACGTTTTCAGTTTTGATTTGGATTTTTGTGGGTTTCGATTTACATTTGTTGGGGTTGACATTAGGTTGTTTCCCTTAATAATTAACTAGAATTATTTAAGAACTGGGCCGATTACTCAAACAAGGAGACGGAGAGTTTGTGAAGAAAGCAGAAGAAGCTCGATGATATGGGGTTTGTTCAGCAACAAACACGAAGATGTTGCTGAATTGTTTCAAATCCCTCTTACTCAAAATATGAGCATTTTCCGCAAAGTTCGTTTACTATCACTACCTCCTATATCTTCATTTTAACTACTTGCCATTACCATTTTGTTCATTTGTTGTAACTTCTGCCTTACTCCTCTGGTGTTTGCACGCTTCACTTCTCTTCATCTCCTCCTTTTCTATCTCCTCTCATTACTCTTCCTTCTTCTGCTTTCTTTACTGTACCTAGCGACCCATGCGCCCCGTAAAAAGGCATTTTCCTTGCTGAGATGTCCCACGTTTTTGAAGATTGAATGGATTGTTCGATGTAGGTTGCTTCAAACGGTTTCAGTTTGATTTGATTTTTTTGGGTTTCGATTTCATTTGTTGGGGTTTGAATTAGTTTGTTCCCTAATAATTAACTAGAATTCAATTTAAGAACTGGGCCGATTACTTCAAACAAGGAGACGAGAGTTTGAAGAAAGCAGAGAGAGAGCTCGATGATTGGGGTTTGTTCAAGCAACAAACAGAAGATGTTAGCTGAATTGTTCAACAAAAAGTGTCAATTTCTTACAAACTGTAAATCATGTACTTTTCTCGCTATCATCATTTCACATCGTTTACATTTGATGTTATTCGTAGATAAATTTGGTTTTGATTGATTGATCAACGAATCGCATTCGTTGAATTTTGATCTGGTTTGCCGATTGATGGTTGTCTAGGTTATATTACTTGAGTGGATGAATGATCGTTATTTGATTTTTCATTCACTTTCTTTGGAGAAATTTCAAATTGTCATTTAATAGGTAGGCTGTTAAT
>SNQN01004125.1:5134-28413 GCA_008642245.1 Bassia scoparia
TTGAGAAGCGCAGTGGAGCCTAATCAAATGCTCCTGCCAACACAGTAATACATCAATGGCGGCTCATCATTTTACCCCGACAGATCATTCACAATGAACTCGGGCCATCCTAACCCAAGAGAATTAGAAGTTGACAAGATTATGCGCATTCCTATATCCAGTCAATGGCGAGAGAAACAATCTTATCAGAGAGCTTTGATGACATTTAGACATAGTTGTAACGTCTATCCATAAGATCTCTCCATACACTTGTTCGTCAGAGAATGAAGTCACACAAGGTTGTGCTGAAAAAGGAGACGTCCCCGGAAAGCTGCTCGCGAAACCTTGAACTCCGACAAATGCCTGTGAAACGGAACTCGACTATTGTAAGCGTTTCCCAAATCTTATCTTGTTGCGAAATTTGCAACTGGAGTATAAAGAGCGAAAGAGGTGCTCTTCCACAGGGTAATATCTCAGACCCTCAGCTACTTCAATAACCTTCTAGTAAGCAAAGCAATTCCCAATTAAACTTTCTTCGCATTGAACTATTCAATAAAGCACAAGGGCAGAACTTTAAAACGAAGTGTGGCAATCTACTTGCAACTTACTTCTCTCGATACGTATTAATGTTGTCTTTCACAGAGCAAGGAAAGGTTGTAAAAGATCAAGCGTTCTTTCTAAAGACAGTGATGGAAACATATCCCTGCTCATTTGTAATAATGCTCGTCTCCTACGAGTGTGTGCGAGAGAACAGACCTGCGCGTTGATTTTGTTCAGAGTAAAAAACGGTATACTCAAACTGCTTACGTTGGTTACATATCTTCCAGCATGATATTATCATTGAACATGGCTGATTCGTTTATTATATGTTCTCAAAAAAAAATCCTAAGTGTAGCTTGGCGCGCCACAAAATCCCGACCATTGATGACGTTGTGAGGTATGCCTTCTCTGATATTCCCTTATATGAAGAGCCATTTTGAGTTAGCAAATTTGATTAGTGCTAAATGTGATCAGGATGATCTTATATAAGTTTTTACAGGGTTCTGCAGTGTGCTATGGGCCTTTCATGCACTTGGAGTGATCAGGTTTTAGAACAACGTACTGAATGGATTATATTTCAGTTCGTTTTTTTGTGCAAGAACGGTATTACATTTGTATCAGTGTAAATCCAATATTTATGAACTTAAAATGGCACTAAGATGGGTATTTGTGTAGTAGATCAAACACATTCGTCATATATGATATTGAATTGTATTTTACCTAAATGTCATTTATCTATTAAAGTGTAGTTCTTGAATCTCATTTAGACACGACATATCATTGTTCGTCTGATATCATGCACAATATGTTTGAAGAATCTAAAAGAGGTAATCAAAAGTCGAATACATTATTGAACCAAAATGAGGCTTTAGGAATAGAAAATGTTGTTTTAACCAAACGCAACCTCTTCCTCCTTGTGCTACACTTTCACATGAACCTATGGAACTATGTTATGAAAGCAAGAAATTTAGGTCAAAAACAAGACAAGATATTTGACTGCCTGAAGCTGTGGATCTCATGCATAATAACACAACTCAGTATATTTCGTTCTCTAGATATCCAATCCCCTGGTCAGGAAGATCATTCCTCAATCCTTCCAAATTCCGATTTTAAGGCAAATCTAACATGTCTCTTACTAATAGGAACCTACTTCACGAGGAAATGAAAGAATTACCGGTTAAATTGATCTTTAAAACTTTAAGTAAACAATTACCCAATTAGTTACTCCTCTGTTCCTAAAGAGGTACCAGTCACTATTCATACGCTTCCCAATGCATGTTTTGTATTGTTTATATCTTTAGTTGTCATAATTGTAAAAATATAACAATTGAATTTAATACGAGTTCTCAACCCGAATCAACCAAGACCCCACATGACTATATTAATTCTTATAAAATGATATATTATTCACAAGATTCTCTCACTTGTGAATAGTCAAATAAACGCATATGGTAGGGAACTTAAGGAACGGAGGGAGTATTATTTTTGTAATTGTTTTGTTACCATTCTTGAACCTTAAGTGGTATATTCAAAACTAAAAGGGGTACTTAGAGCATAATATAGCTCCAGAATTTGATCCAAATGAATTATTTATTAAATGCTATATAATAAATAATAATAATAATAATAATAATAAAATAAAATATAATAAATAATAATAATAATAAATAATAATAATAATAAAATAATAATAATATATAATTAATAATATAATAATAATTGTCTCATTTTTTTATATATATACTTGCTTTTAAAATTCAATGTTTTTAAAATGCTATATTTAATAATTGTTTGTAGTATTTTAAAGATACTTGCTTTAGGAATTCTACTCTGAACAGTTTGCTACAGTTACTACCTACTCCCTTGAGTGCCTTTAAAAAAACAAGAGATTTTACATCCCACTAAATCGTGCCCCCATACTCCTTCCACCTACCTACACTTCCAAGCTAAGAGTTATGAAACTTGCTTCTACCTTCTTAAACTTACTATGCATGCCATGATATGAACAGTGAATCCCTTACCTCATTGAACAGATTTTGCTTGTGATACCATCCTTCATTTAACCTTTCTGCTATCCCATTTAAATGCTGCCTTCTCAGGTATTTATTAGCCCCTTCCTCCCAAGGTAGACCACCAAATCCCAAACAAGAACTCACACTCGGGAAAAATATCAGGCGCTTATTAAAAAGTGTTAGCTTATATTTACACATTACATGATTGTAACCTTCGCTTTAGCTATAATTTTTTTTTTGGTGCACATGAGCCACAAGGGCGGGTAGTATTTACAATGGGAAAGGGGGAATATGAGGATTCGAACCCTTGACCTCAAGAATCAAAGGTGGAGTTGGAGCCACCGCTCCAAACCCCTCCTCAACGCTTTAGCTATAATTAATYCCTAATTAAGCATAATCAGCATTATAGACCTTGTTTACTCTCATTGGCTTACCCCACAAATTCTACTGTTCATTTCCGAAACTAGAAATGTTCCTCTCAACATGTAAAATGTTCATTTTCAAATGTAAATGTTCATATCCGAAAATGAACACTTGTATTTTCGGAAATGAACATTTCTATWTTTCGGAAATGAACATTTKCCCGGAACCATGATAAGGAACATAGTCACGGGACCATAATCTCTATTATATAAGCCAAGGGGGGAGCAATGGTGTCCCCCCTATGAAATGTCTCAATTACCCTTAATTAATGAATTAAATTANACACAAAGGTCAGCCAAAACAATCGATAAAAAAGAATGCAAATTAATTACAATATAGCTACGCTATAAAAGATTACAAAAAGTTAATAAAAATAGTAAACTTCTAAATCAAATAATTCCAAATAAACCTAATCAGAAGAAACAATACAAAGAACAAACACCAACAAACATCGAACTTYTTATTTGTGGAAWCAGGATTCAGGAATGCAACAATTCTTATAAAACCATGCGAATTGAAAATACAACATGCGAAAAATAATTATATAAAAAATGACATAGATAAAGCTACCCCGTTAATAATTCAAGACAGAAAAAATCGCAAAAATTGTTACTGTTGATTGGATGAACAGTGCAAGAAGGAAGAAGGAGCCTCCATCTAAATGAAATCAATCAACAAAATATAAATCTCAAACATGTTAAAAAGGAATTTAACCAAACCATGGTAGAAATAAAGTTAAGCCAACAATAGGAGGAATAACCGTGTAAAAGAGCGACTGACGGTACAAAAAGGATTAGTTAGTAAAGTTGCAATGCTATTCCAATTTTATCCCTGGATTGAGAATGTAAAATCAATCCCTGGGATTGACTTAGAATTAGCCATATGGAGGCTTTTTGGATATGAGTTATGACCTATATGATATGATCCCTCCTGTTATGCCATTACAAGTTCATCTCAAAAATATGCAGCCCATACAGTTTCAGTCTCAGGAAATCTATCTTCAATTGTTTCAAATAAAAAGCATGYCAGGACACCTTTGATTGAGTTCTTTCGGATGAACGTCGAATGCCCAGATGGTGAACAATACTTATATTCTATATTTCCCGAACACTTCACATGGGATAAGAAGGAAAAGAAATGGAAGGACAGACAAAGAGGWATTAGTATTGAAATGTTAAATTTTGTAAGCTCGACAGATGACAAGCGTTTTTATCTACGAATCTTGCCTATGCATGTTCGTGGCCTAAAGTCCTTCCAAGATCTAAAAACTGCTARTGGTTATGAATGTCCCACCTTCCAAGAAGCAGCTCTAAAAAGAGGTATCATTGAATGCTATGATGCGAATGAGTAGTGTCTAAATGAGGCAATTGAGGTACAAATGCCACGAGCACTTCGGCAACTTTTCGTGACAATCCTTTTATTCAACAAGCCAGCAAATCCAACAGCTCTTTGGGATACGTATTTCCCGTACATTTCGGAGGATTTTAGGCGTGCATATCCAAATTTTGAGAACCGAATATTCCGTAAAACTGCTCTATGTGTTGAGAAAATCTTGGAAGGCATGGAAAGGACCTTGACTAAGTTCAACCTAAGCCATCTCCATTGTGAACAATATAGGCTGCAAGGGTGATAAGAGACATTCAAGATGTCATAGATGCACCGATTCCGGAGGAATGTGATAGTATATGGTTCATAAGCAACTAAATGCAGGACAAAAAGCAGCATACAAGAGCATTGTTCATTGTGTGAAAGATGGGAAGTGTAGACACCCAAAAGTGTCTCCCCAAATTGAATAGCCGATGAGGAAAAGTAYGACATTTCGAAATAGATTTGATTCCRAAAGTTGCGACAAAATCCATAAACCACATYCATTTGCACAATATGAATTAAAGTTGAGTTTGAAATCATACGCCAAGAGCCCATTAATCGACGAAAAGTATTTATTTTTATTTATTTTAATTATTTTCTATTTTTAGTCTTTTTTCTTTATTTTTAGGATTTTTTAAAACATTTTCTATAGTATTCTAATTTAGTCTCTCATTTTTTCCGTGTACCGAGTATTTTTAGATTAATTTTCTGATTTTTCTTGATTTTCTATTATATTACAAGTTTTATTAAATAATTTCAAAATAAATAAATTCAGCAATTCTTAGATAAATCAAGATAATTCAGGAATGATCCGGAATGTTTAGAAGATTAACCCTAAGCTCCAAGCAAGCCAAAATTGGATAAATGATAAATTGGATAAAGGATATTCCCGGATCGTAGATTAGATTCAGAAAATACGGATAAAAATACCTGAACAAAAACAAAAAAAAATCGATATACATTGTGTTAAGTAGCAAGCCACGTCTATGGTATATACAGTCCATTCAACCGTATATATACCTTTAACCTTATATATACGTTGAATGGTGTATATCCGATTCTTTTTTTTCTTTTATCTACTTTTTCCAAAATACGCCATAAATACATGCTCTTAGTGCCTAATTGAACATCAAGAATACCAAAAATACGTAGTCAATCCAAAGCTCTCAAAGTCTCTCCTCCAAATTCAATCCACAACACAAACCACTTTCAAATCAAAAGTCCCTCGAATTAATCGTAGCTTTCGGATCATACCTTTGCAGATTTAGGTATAAATTATGAGGCTATTCAATCAACTCTCTCTCTTCTCTGTTATTAATTTTGATTAATATAATACATGAATTTCGTTTTCCTTTTGTTTTCAATCATGTAAATTCTTCATTTCAATCGCTTTCAACTTATCGCAATTGTTTTGATTATAATTGTCAATGCTAAAGATTTTCTTTGTTGTGATAAGCAATTCAATTAGAAGCAGGGCTTTTGACACTCTAATCTTGCTTGTTTCTTTTGTGTTGATAGCGACACGAGTAAGTTGATTTGTATATATTTGATTTTGATTTCTAAATATTATTCTTGATCTTGCGCCTATGACTCTTTCGATTGCTTATCAAGACTGAATTACTTGAATCACATTAATTTCAATTAATCATGGACGAACAGATTTAGGCACCTTATTAATTTGATTAATTAAAAGTGGTCACAATCAGTTTATTAAAATCCCGATTCGATCCAACGATTCTACGATTTTACGATCCAAAATTAAGTTTCGATTCGATCCTATTGTACGATCCTAATTTATAGGATCACACGATCCTACTTTGATTTTAACTATAATTAGTAGAATCTTAATACGATCCTACGATTAAAACCCGATACTAAGTGTTTTCATAAAATTATCAATTTGAAATCTTTTCCATAGTTTTATCAAACATAATTTCAAAATGTCATAACTATATTCTTAATCTAAGAGACATTCATTAACGACTATATTTCGATTTTTAACTACTTATAAACTTAAATTACTCTTATCATTTGTCCTATACAAGAAAAACAATTTATTATATTATATGTTTATTGAAATGACTATTTAGTATTATATCTTAGCATTGTGTATTGTTTTTTGGTTATTTGGTAGAATCTTACGATTTTACGATCCGATTTTATTGATCTGATCCTAGAAACCTTTTCGATCCAAAGTAGGATCTAGATCCTAACAACTATGGTCACAATCATTAGATAGGTAGCGATGCATGCTTAAAGAAAACAACTCTTGTAATTTTTAGTCGCTTTCTAAATCAAAATCGACAAGCCCTTTGAATTCAATGATTATGATTATGGAACTACAATGAGACCAAGTAGAGGCTGCTACATGCGGCAGATTGGGTCAAGAACTTTCCGTACCATGTCCCCGAACCACACTTTAGTTACCAGACGAAACAGTGGGGCATTAGTTTGACACCAATGTTCGGGCGTCCGTGATTAACCTTATAGGCACAGTGGCGATCCCCTCTATCGACAACACACCGAACGCACTCACATGCGAGATCAATTAAAAATCGACGTAGGATGTAGGCCCGACAAGGGCACACGCTTCGGAAGCCGAGCATGTTTTTATTGATGGCCTAGGAAGCACTAACAAGACATTCCCATACTGTGCACTTTATGCAAAGGTCCGTCGTCTCGATAAAATCATTCTTGCGACTTCATTATCTGCATAGCAGTTGCAAATCTACCCTATGGCATATTGTTCATTCGAGATTTAAGCTCCCTCTAGATAAATGTCTCCATAGCATGTGATGTTCTAAAGCAAGGGGCATTAGCCGTGCTCCTAAAAGAAACAAATCTAATAATATGGGATGACTCCCCATGGCCAACAAGGAAAGTCCACGCTCTTGTTTTACTCTTTAGGACTTAGCTAATCCAGACATACCCTTCGAGGAAAAGTGGTCGTGCTTGGTGGGGACTTCAAACAAGTCCTCCTAATTGTTCCCGTCAAACTCAGCATGAGGCTGTCGAGGCTAGCTGATCTCCTCTCATCTATACCCTCTTCACTCGCTTCAGCCTACATGAAAATATGCGAGCTCGTGAGATCCAACTTTTACATAGTTTTGTTATCACTCAGTAACGACGAGCTACAAGAGAATGACATCGGACTTCTTGAGCTACCCAACGAATAGTCATCCTTTGAAGAAGGCAGTGACCCCTATTCAAATGCTCCTGCAAACAGTATAACTTGAAATTGACGGCTCATCATTTTACCCCACGATATTCAAGACTGCCATCCTAACACACCAAGGAATGATAAAGTTGACAAGATTAATAGCGCATTCATATCCCAGTTCAATGGAGAAGAACAAAATTTACAAGAGCTTTGTACTATTATAGACGATAGTGTAACGTCTATCCAAAGAGTTCTCCATACTTGTTTCCAAGAGAATGAGTCCACACAAATTGGTGCTGAAAAAAAGCTGTCCCTGAAGCTGCTCGCGAAACCTTGATCCGAAAATGGCCTGAAATGGAACTCGACTTATTTGTAAGCGATTTCCCAAATCTTATCTTGTGCGAAATTTGCAACGGAATGTATAAAGGCAAAGAGGCTTCTTCCAAGGGAAATCTCAGACCCTCAGCATCTTCAAACTACCCTTTCTATTACAGCGAAAGCAATTCCAATTAAACTTTCTTCGCAATGACTATCAATAAAGCACAAGGCAACCTTAAACGAGGTTGGCATCTACTAAGGCAAACTTACTTCTCTCATGGATAACTTTATGTTCTTTCACAGCAAGAAAGGTTGTAAGATCAAGGTTCTTTCTAAGCCGTGCTAAACATATCCCTGCTCATTTGTAATAATGTCGTCTCCTACGAGTGCTGCGAAGAACAGCCTTCGTTGATTTTTGTTCAGTTAAAAAGTATACTCAACTGCTTACGTTGGTTACTACTCTTCCCAGCATATATATCATTTGAACATGGCTGATTTGTTTTATATGTTCTCAAAAAAAAAATCCCTAAGTTAGCTTGGCACGCCACAAAATTCCCGACCATTGTGACGTGTTGTAGGTATGCCTATCTCTGTATTTTCCCTTAGATGAAGATGCCTATTTTGATTTACAAATTTGATTAGTGCTAAAATGTGATCAGGATATTATGAATTTTTACAGGTTCTGCCAGTGTCTATGGCCTTTTGCATGCACTTGGAGTGATCAGTTTTAGAACAACGTTACTGATGTATTAATATTTCAGTTCGTTTTTTTTGTGCAAGAACGTATTACATTTGTATCAGTGTAAATCCATATTTTCAGAACTTAAATGGCACTAAGATGTGTGATTTTGTATAGATAAACACATTCGTCTCATATATGATATTTGATATGTATTTACCTAAAATGTCATTTATCTATTAAAGTGTAGTTCTTGAATCTCATTTAGACACAGCATATCTATTGTTCGTCTGATATCATGCACAATATAGTTTAAGAAGAATCTAAAAGAGTAATCAAAAGTCGAAATACATTATTGAACCAAAAACTGAGGCTTTAGGAATAGAAATGTGTTTTACCAAACGCACACCTCTTCCTCCTTGTGCTACACTTCTCACATGAACCGTATGGATACTTATTGTATGAAAGCAAGAAAATTTCAGGTGCAAAAACAAGAGCAGAGTATTTGACTGTCCTGAAGCTGTGGATCTCATGCATAATAAACCATACACTCAGTATATTCTGTGCTCTAGATATCCAATCCCCTGAGTCAGGAAGATCATTCCTCCAATTTCCTCTCAAATCCATTTTAAGGCAAATCTAACATTTCTCCTTACTGTAATAGGAACCTTACTTGCACAGAGGAAATGTAAAGAATTACGCGTTAAATTGATCTTTAAAACTTCTAGTAAACAATTACCCAACTTAGTTACTCCCTCGTTCCTTAAAGAGGTACCGTCACTATTCATACGCTTCCCAATGCATGTTTTGTATTGTTTATATCTTTAGTTGTATAATTGTAAAATTATAACAATTGAATATAATAACGTATTCATCAACCCGAATTCAAACAAGACCCCACATGACTTATATATTCTTATAAAATGATAATTATTCACAAGATTCTCTTCACTTGTGAATAGTCAAATAAACGCATATGTAGGAACTTTAAGGAACGGAGGGAGTATTATTTTTGTAATTGTTTTGCTACATTCTTGAACCTTAATGGATATTCAAACTAAAAGGGGTACTTTAGAGCATAATATAGCTCCAGAATTTGTGATCCAAATGAATTTATTAAATTAATATCAATAATAATAATAATAAAATAATAATAATATTAATAATAATAATAATAATAATAATAATAATAATATAATAAAATATAATAAATAATAATATAATATAATAATAATATATAATAATGTTCTCATTTTTTATATATATACTTGCTTTTAAAATCAATGTTTTAAAATGCTATATTAATAATTGTTTGTAGTATTTTAAAGATACTTGCTTTAGGAATTCTACTCTGAACAGTTTGCTACAGTTACTACCTACTCCCTTGAGTGCTTTAAAAACAAACAAAGATTTACATCCCACTAAATCGTGCCCCCATTACTCCTTCCACCTACCTTCACTTCCAGCTAAGAGTTATGAAACTTGCTTCACCTTCTTAAACTTACTATGCATGCCATGATATAACAGTGAATCCCTTACCTCATGAACAGATTTTGCTTGTGATACCATCCTTCATTTAACCTTTCTGCTATCCCATTTAAATGCTGCCTTCTCAGTATTTATTAGCCCCTTCCTCCCAAGGTAGACCACCAAATCCCAACAAGAACTCACACTCGGGAAAAATATCAGGCGCGATTAAAAAGTGTTAGCTATATTTACACATACATGATTTAACCTTCGCTTTAGCTATAATTTTTTTTGTGCACATGAGCCACAAGCGGGTAGTATTTACAATGGGAAAGGGGAATATGAGGATTCGAACCCTTGACCTCAAGAATCAAAGTGGAGTTGAGCCACCGCTCCAAACCCCTCCTCAACGCTTAGCTATAATTAATTCCTAATTAAGCATAAGCAGATATATAGACCTTGTTTACTCTCATTGCGTTACCCACAAATTCTACTGTTCATTTCCGAAACTAGAATGTTCTCTCACATGTAAAATGTTCATTTTCAAATGTAAATGTTCATATCCGAAATGAACACTTGTATTTTCGGAAATGAACATTTCTATTTTCGAATGAACATTTGCCCGGAACCATGATAAGAACATAGTCACGGGACCATAATCTCTATTATATAAGCCAAGGGGGAGCAATGGTGTCCCCCCTATGAAATGTCTCAATTACCCTTAATTAATGAATTAAATTATAATATTTAAAAAAATTAATAATCTCTTTTTACTCTTCAATGTCAATTTGCTAAATATAAACAAGTTAATATGATATTGCATTTGAAATGTCAACTATATTAATTAACAATATTAAGTGATTTTCATTTCTTATCATAATAACATGTAACAATGAAACATTGCATAAGCTAAGTTACACTAATAAAAGAATTCAATTGACAAAATAATTTGATAGGTTGACACAATAAGAAGAAAATGTTAAACTAAGAAATAATTAAAAGTTGGGTTACACTAATCATATTATATTCATGATACATACTTAGTGGACCAACTTGAAAAATTTAGTGTCGTATGTATTGTACAACCGTCATCTATCTACTATAAAATTTGTCTACGAATTATATTCTAACATTATTATTTTGTTAATCTTTATTATTTAAGCACTCAACAATATATTTTTTTCTTTTGACATATATACTTCATATATGAAAACAATGAATGAACACTAAAAACCAAAAATTATTGATATAAAAAATTATAAACATTTTTTTTGACACATACGCACGCATCGCGTGCAAAAATACTAGTAGACCTATTGAACTAACAGCATAGCCGTTTACCCATTTAGAAATTTTTTTTTGGATTTTTCCCCGTTTACCCCTGACTTTAAGCCAATAACCCATATACCCTCGTGTTTTAGAAACGCTTCATATACCCCCACATTAGAAAATAGCCCATATGCCCTTACTATGGATGGAAAAGCTAACACCGTTAGACTTCCATCCATTTAACTCCTAATTCAAGTCAATTATCCATAATTCACCCTCTAACCAATTTCCTCAAAACACCTCTTGATTATCAAAAAATAAAAAGAAATAAAAAAAAACAAAACCAATCTTTCAATCTCCATTTTCAAACAAAACTAAAGCTTTGCTCTGAGAATCAATTGTACCCAGAAATTCAACAAAAACACAAAACAAAACCTAAAACTGCAAAATTCGAACCATAATGCAATATAATGAACCAAAATTGCGAGATTTCAAGCTTGAAAGCAAATTCGAGCAGGCGACAAAGACACCACCATTTGATGTAAGTCCGACAGTATCACCACAGATCTGACAGATTTGGCCATCCAAATTCTTCATGGTTTGGACTGCAATTTCCCACCATTCAATAAAAGTCTCATTTGTTCAGTCATGACTAGCGATGGACGACAATGGCTGAAATAAAAAGTGCTTGCTGTCAAACAATCTCTCGAGTAAAATTTCAAATACATCTCCAACTGTAATCTGTGACTCTTAAGAATCAAACGACATCACTGAGCTGATTTGCCGCCGAGAGCGCCGCCGATTCGGCGAACGACGTCGTCTAGCACCTAAGATGTGGTATGTTTGTCGGGTTCTGTACTTCAGTTCTGCAAGTGATAGGAAGATGAAGGGATTTTAATTGCAATTCTCCGCAATTCCAAGCCCAATTTCCCCTAAATCAATTTCCCCCAAATCAATTTAGGGTTTTACAAATTTGGGGAAATTGATTTGGAGAAATTGAACATAGTTTGTTTTCTGGGTTAATGAAGAAGATGATGATTTTGTAGGGGATAATTAAAGATTTATGTAGGTAGAATAATGAATTAGGTGTTAAATGACTTAAATTAGGGTTAAGAAAAAAATCACCGTTAGCTTTTCCATCCATAGTAAGGGTATTTGGGCTATTATATCTAATGTCAGGATAATTGAGGCGTTTCTAAAAATACGGGTATATGAGTTTTTTTAGGCTTAAAATCAGGATATATATGGGAAAATCCTTTTTTTTGGTATATGTTACCTTTTGGCCCAACAATAAGAAACCCAATTACACAAGTAATCTAATCTAATAGCTAATATAAACAAAAAATAAACCAATCCACAATCCAAACCCTTTCTCTCCTCTCCTCTCCTCTCCTCTTCTGATCGGCGTGGCCCCACTCACTCGACGGACGGCGTCTCTGGTGTGCGCTGCTGCTGCTTCTATTGTTGCATTGCCACGCTGTGGGGGCTCATCTTATACCATTCTTAGGGTTTGGCTTTTTTAAGGTATTCTTCTTCTCTTTCCTCTTCTTCCCCCATTTTATAATTTTGTTCCAATTTCCAGTTTTTTTGTTTGAATTATTTTGCTGGAGTTTTGTCTGAATTTTGTTGGATTAATTATGAGTTTTGTTTSAATTTCTCTATTGTTTGGGTGGTTCTATATTGTTGTTTGGTTTTTTTATTTTATATTTTTATTTTAATCCCTTTTAAACTACCTATTCCCATATTAGCATATCGCATCTTATGTATATTTATTCTGCTGATTCAGTTTATTTCAATTCTGAACACTTTTGAATTACACCAGATTAAGCAAATATGGTAAGTGGGTTGATTAATGCAAATCCAACGGTCTACGAGAAGAAAGAACGTCGGGTTCGAGATCAGTCATCAATTGTTGTCGATGAGTATGCTGTTGAACCTATTGACGAGCTTGAGATATTTGATATCCTTTTACCACTTTTCCCTTTGCCCCCTCTGAGACACACACATTTATTTATATATATAGGGATGTGTTATTAGATGCCCATGATATTGAGTAATGGATAGTAATCTAATTGAGGCTGGTATATGCCAACCTATGCCAACTATGGATAGTAGTCTTGAATGCTTTGAGCTTATTCTTTTGCTTTACTGTATTTCTTTATTGCCCTTGGGTTTGTGTGCTTAGTATGGATGTGGGATTTATGGACAAGTGAATAATAATTGTATCTAGGCTGCTAGTTTGCAGAATTCCATGGATAGTCTCTTGATATCGGACTTGTGCATGTTCAAGARCATGAAGCATCTATCTAGCTCTTCTTTTTCTTTTTCCATTTTTCTTTTTTGGGACATTTGTTAATGTCTGAGGGAGAATGTAAAAGGTGACTCCAAGTGGAGATGAACCTTGACATTCTTTCTTACACAACTTTGGATAACAATGACGAAAAATTAGGTTTTGGGCAAATTAATATTTACTGATGCAGTCGGTTCCCTGTTAGCATATGATGCTATATTCTAAAAGCTAAGTGATCAACATGATGACTATGGTTCTTTTCATCTGTGTTGTCCTTAATTTTTTTCACATCATATTAGAGACATAAAAGATCCAGAGCATCCTTATTCGCTAGAAGAACTGAAAGTGTTGACAGAAGAATCTGTTGAAGTAGATGACAGACGTAGTTATGTTAGGTAAGGATAAATACGTCATTATTAAAGATCTTTGTATCATTTCATGATTGCAAGCAAATAATTTGGTTTTACATGTCTTGTTGACGCAGAGTAACATTTACACCAACAGTTGAACATTGTAGTATGGCGACAGTTATCGGACTCTGTTTGAGGGTGAAACTTATGCGTAGTCTGCCTTCACGTTACAAGGTTTGGTCTTTTACAGATTTTTTGGTCTATTGCATAATTTCATCTTCTTTAGGCGTTACAGWCCCTTTTTATGAGGAATTTCATTGATTATGATTAAAATTGTGATTATGAACCTGTTTCTATATTACAAAGCCATACTTCAAAGCTTGCTGGGTGTGTTGGATTTTGTTGCTCGCTTATTTGTCTTGTAAACATGATTAAAAAATTGTGGTTAGTAACTTTTGTCTTGTGGGCAGAATTATTCTAGCAAAGATTTAAAATCTTTTGTAGCGACCGTTAATCTTCTGCATGTAATTTTGGAGAAAAGTATTATACGTGACAACGTGAGCTTTTTTGCTAGCTGTTCTGCTCTACTGTTAATAGAAAGTGAACAACATTTTGTTATTCCCTTTGGATTGAGCTAAAGAAAGGGGTATCGTAACTCTTTAAGGCACTGTCACCTCTTGGTCATACGATCATGACTCTTGGGTGTGCCTTGTTTAAGCCTTTCCCGGTGAGAAAATTTCTAATCCATGTACTTTGGTCGGTGTTTGAAAAAGCATGCCTTGGGCCCTTGGCACAAGGGCGTATGTGCCCTTTAGGGTTTAGGCAAGGTGAATTTAATTAGGCGCAGCGTGGTGCACCAAAGCAAGTCCCCCCACCAAAAAGTGCAAAAAGGCGCACCTCTTTCTTTTCAAAGATTATTTTTTTCCACTTTTCATAATTGCACCCCACTTCGACTACGTATACCGAAGCCCAAAGAAACCTGTCGCTTTGGTGTGCTATGAGCCTTTTTACACCCCACTTCCACACATAGGATCAAGGCTATGTCCTTACCTTACCTTCCTTAGACAGTCTGTAACAAACACATTCTAAGGTTTTTGGCATTATCCTATACTTCACAAATTTTAGTGCAACACAATTGATGGTTTGATTGGAGATGTAGCATGGGAATAAAATGTTCCTTGAAATGAGTTAGTTGTGTGTATAAGATCTTTGGTCCTTTGTGTGTTTAACAAAATTGTGAAATGTACTAGGTACTAAGGTTAACATCCAGAATTCAAGCAATCAATCAATCATAGCCTTAATCCCATGTGTGGGGTCAGCTAACATGAGTCAAAAATGATTGTTCTGGGAGGTCATCCRCATAGATTTTCCTCCTCCACTCCCTACGATCGATAGCCTCACTCTCTTGCAAAACCAACTGTATGACAACTGTTAACATCCAGAATTCTAGAAGGAATTTTGTGCCGAATAGGAATACATCATAGAGCATTGTGTCCTGAGACTCTATTTCTTTCTTAATGAATCTATTTATTATTTATTAATCAAGCCTGCATGACAATGGAGCTGTTGCAGTAAATATGGAGACAAACCTAATAGATTTTGTTAGRAGGCTTCTTGGATCTGTCAGATGGAGTGGTGCTCTGTGTTTTTATTTTGTTGTTGAATCARGTAGTTTTCTTGGCTTTTCTATGCATGGTGATTTCTTAGGATAAACTTGATAGGTTGGTAACTTTAAACTCAAAAGCATTCCTTGATAGGTTAGTAAGGTTATCATAATACTACAGTATTTAGCCAGAAAGACTGAAAGAGGAGCATTATACAATTCAGGTTATCTTGAATGTTATGTTGAAATCACTGCTTGTTTGGAAGTATCTTTGTTATACAATTCAGGAACATTACAAGACATTTTTGCCCCATTGCTCTGCTTATAAACATTTGAATGCAATTACACACTCCACTTATGGGACTAATTTCACTCTCCAAATCAATTCATTTGTCGTTTATGTGTCAATTGTCAGGTGGACATTAGAGTTGCACCTGGAACCCATGCCACTGAAGCTGCAGGTAACTGATTTTGTATGAAGAAATGAATAATACCAGCTCTTTTGCACAGATCATGTGATGAAAGCGGTGCATATTTTGAACACTCCTGGTTTTGCTACTCTTTTTTTTGCAGTTAATAAACAGTTGAATGACAAGGAGCGTGTAGCAGCTGCTYTAGAAAATCCAAATCTTGTGGATATGGTGGACGAGTGTTTGGCTCCATCCTATGGTTGAAAGCGCAACTTGTTTTTCGTGTAATGTTTAGCTCCACTGGAATATTTCTCTTTGTATTTTTAGTTCTTGTAAATGTTTACAAATTTTGGCTACTTTTCTTAATTTGTTTCCAGAGTGGTCATTAGCTGTTAGATTGATTATATATTTATTTAGTTGTTGTTTTGGCTGTTTCATATTATAGCTTGTTGTAATTAGTTTTAAACAGGTTCGATGTAACGAAGAGTTGGGACAAAGAAATACTACATGGCGTACTTGATGTATTCATTGACAAGCTTTACTTTTGAACAAGCCTATATAGTATATACTGCTATCCTGAGATTTTATACCCTGGACTTTACAAGGTTTCAATTTGATGCCATGACTTCCTTGAGGTTTGCCACTTTGCCGACAGCCTACTACGTACTACACTTCTGACTTGTGAGGTTTACCAAAGATATAACTTCTGCGGTTTTGCCGTTTCATGAAGTTATGTATTCCGTCCATAATTCCTCCGTCTCCTATCACATGGGTCTCATTTTATTTTTCCTCTTTACCTTTTTTCTACCCTTCAATTGAATGGGAGTCCACAAAATAAAAATTTAAACGTGTATCCTCTAATAAAAAGTAATAAAGTATTTTTTTTTAAAAAAATAAAATTGTACGCTTTCCAACCTTTTGCGTAGAAGTACTCTGCAAACTTTGAGTGACTAAGAGTCTAGAGTATTGGAGATTAACAAAATACTACATAGCTAGCCATTACAAGGTTAACTTTTTTCAACATCATAACAAAAAAAGGGAAAATTTCAAAAAACTATATTTTTATAACATATTGTATTTTTAAACTATCTTATAAAAAATTGTTTTTAAAAACCAATTCATATAATAAAATAGATTAATTCCCGTGCGATGCACGACTTTATTAAATATTTGTAAATTTATTTATAACCAAATTGTTTATATTTATGTAGATATAATACTTTTTTTTTGCAACAATATGGATAATACCTCTAAAAAAACCAATTGAATAATACAAAAGAAATGATGTAATTTATCATATGATTTTAATAATTTATACACAATGACAAAAAATATTTTTTTATCCTTTTTTGTCAATAAAAAATGTAATTTATACATAATAGTGAAAATAATAATGTATAAGTTTTTTTTTTTTTTTTTTTATATCTCAAGCAGTTAAGTATGAAGGGAAATTAGAAGAGTTAGTATCAATTGTTAAGATTCACTTAAATTTTCAAAGCACATTTATTAATTTATATCCAATATTTTTTTTATATATCAATGCAATCATTAATTAACTTGAGTTGGAGGGAAAACTTAGAAGGTGGGGATTGCTTAGTATTGAGTATATATAGATTTTTGAATTACAATGCTTTCACTTTAATTTTACGATTGTTGATCCTAGATGTGTTGTCGTGGGTAGGTTGAGCAAGACCGGTACCGGTCTTTTGGGTGGAACCGGAACCGGAACCGGAACCGACCGGTTCCTAATAATTGGAACCGGTACCGGAACCAGTTGGACCGGTTCCAAAATTTTTGGAACCGGAACCGGAACCGCTGGGAACCGGTTCCGGAACCGGTTACCCGGTTAGATTTAAAAAAAATAAAATAGTAAAAGGCAAAGATTATCTAGCTAATTTCATACTTGTATATGTGTATTTTGCCACAAAACACACATGCTTTATACAATAGTATTTCAAGTTCTATAGTTTATATATTTTGATTTTTTTACCTTAACAAATGTATATTTTAAACTCAAAGTCATAACCAGTTACTTGGTATTGGTTATAACGGTGGTGCGGATACCCGGTATCGAACCGGCACCACTGGTACCACTGATGGTTACCGGTTCCAAATTTTTGTACCCGGAACCGGAACCGGTCACCACCGGTTCCTCATTTTGGAACCGGAACCAGGTACCGATCCAACCGGTTCTGGTTCCGGAACCGCCGGTTCCGGACCGGTTCCAGGTACCGGGCCGGTTACCCACTGTTTTTGCTCATCCCTAGTCGGGGCACAAATATACTTCCTTCGTCTTTGAAAGATGCAACAAGGATTTCTTATGTTTCACAAATACCCTTTATTACATCTATTCGAAAACGGAGGAAGTATTTTATGCAAAAAAAAAATTGCAAAAGAGAGGAGCTGCTAAGGCTTGCGTGTTAGGGAAAATGCAATAAAACCTATTTGACACAAAATGTTTTTATGATGTAGTTTTTTTAAAAATAATATTTAAAAATGTATTTTTTGAAAAAAGTTTATTTAAAAGGTTGTTTTTTTGAATTTTTTTTCCCCTAAATTAACATCTCAATCAATAAAATGGTTGTGTTAAATGTCGCACGCAATACTCCGTATTTCACACGCAATACTTGATGAAATTACTCTTCTACCCTTTACTTACTTACCTCACTTTTTTCACTTTTACCTTAATTCATTATTTCTTTCTTCTCTCTTTCACTTACCCCATCTTCCTTTCACACCTTCATCTTTCACCACCCCACCACCCATATGAAAAAGTAACTCCGACCACCACCGCCACCACGTGCACCACGTTGCCAACCGAATACCACACCACCATCCAGCTCTTCCCATTAAGCACAGTTATGGACGAGCAAGCAGGCCCGTCGAGCCCTTCGTCCTCGGTTAGTCTCCGTTGAAAACTTTTTCGTCTAAGGTGTCCAGCCTAGATGAACGGCGACCATGGTGTGTCCGGCCTAGATGAACGGGCCGACCATGGGGTTGTGTCTGGCTCAGATGAACGGCCCACCATGGTAGGTCGGCCAGCAAATTTCTTTAGTGGACCTTGGGTCCATGTAAAACTACATGGCCCCCCCACTTTTGTACAATTTCCATGTGGCGATGTGCGTGATAGCTTACACTCTCAAAACCATCATTTTCCCCTTTTTAATATTTGTTTTTTTCTTTACTTCTTTTACTTCCTCCTGTAACTACGTGGTACGAGTACTTTTTTAGGGATCTGCTAATTTTTTATTATTTTTTATATTTCACTTTCTTTTGTTGAATATTGTAAATAATATAAACCGTATACGAAAGTGATATTGTAATCATAAATTGAATATTGATTACTTCGTACAGAATTCTGAATATTTATATACAAATGTTGATATTTGTAAATCATAATTGAAAACGGAAGATTTACTATAGAAAATTCTGAATATTACATTACAAACGTTGAATATCTAAAACATAAACTGATATTTCATCAACATCGAAAAAAAAAGACATTATTGTTTTAAATTACAAGCATACACGCTAAGACACTTGGAGGAAAAACAGATTGATAATTGTAACCTAAATTTGCATATGAAATGATTGAATATGTAAATCATAAATTGAATATTTAATTACGCCGACATTGAAAAATATATATTTTTTGTTTTAAATTACAAGCTATAATAGAAATTGGGGGAAACACTTATTGAATACAAAATGTTGAAAATTGATATCGTAAACTAAATAATATAACCGTATACAATGTTGAATTTATAATCATAAATTGATATAGACTACAGAATTCTGAATATTTATAAGATTTGAAATATTGTAAATCATAAATTGAGAATATTTACTATAGAATCTCTCATGTTCCAAAGCCATCTGCACGAGGCCTTGTTTTACCTCTCCTACACTAAACAATCTTATATGCATAATCATTATACAATTTAAAAGCCTCTCACTATTAACAGTAGCATTCAGCACACACTTTGCTACTCGCAAACGAAACACAGCCTACGCAATAACAGTAGCTAATGTTTCAAAATATTAAGACACATGTCAATAAATAGAAACAAATGTTCAAGTGTAACTGAATTGAATCTTAATAAAAAGAAGCTAAATATTGCATTCAAACTTGAAGATATGATGAATGAACTTGAATATTACAATGAACTTTTACAAATGAACAATGTTAGTTGAATTTTCACACGAATATTGAAGATTGTGATTTTATAATTAAATATTCATTGCTGTAAATAAAATTAAAATTAAATATTGGTACCAGACGATGATTTGCTTACTTTTAAAGCTGAACCTTAGCTACTGCGAAATTGAAAATAAAAAGGAATTACGTAAACTACTCATAAACTCATACAATTAAATAACAAATCTAAAAATATAGTTTCTCATAACTCACCAATCTTCAGTATCAATTAACATAACAATGTGCAATAACAATATTCAAACGAATAATAAGTTGACAATTTCAACCATCTTGTATTTCTAGGCATTATTAATCTCTATTGCATGATCTACATCCAATCTCATCTTTGCAGATCTTCTACTCCATCCTGCATGATCTTCAACATCACGATCTTCATTCCTTGCATGATCTTCACTTATTGCTGAATTATGTTCATCATTCATCTCTAGTTGATTCATCTTTAACCTAGATTTCAAGAAATTTGAAGTATGAATTCAATATATTCAAATGCTAGGAATTAGGAGAGAGAAAATTCTTTCTGAAATTTTTGGGAAAAAATGAATCTTAGGAGAGAGAATATAAGTTTGAGGATTTATTTGAAGAGYGGAAAATGGGAAGCATGAAACTGGGTTTTATTTTTTACTCCGTATAAATCACGTGGTTATTTATAGAGGAGGGGTTCATGTAATTTTAGGTGGTCCTAGGGTTCAAGAAATACCTATTGGTCAGGCCAACATGACCGGACAATCCATGGAGAGCCCGGTCATCTGGGYCGAACCCACTATGGTGGGCTCGTTCATTTGGGCCGGACATCCTATTCTCTCACTTTTTTTTATTTTTTTATGTATTTTATTTTTAAAAATATGACAATTAATTAATTAAAAAATAATTTCACATTTTGTTGTAATTATTTAGTTAGTTTACTTGTACACTTTTATATTTTTATGCGTGATATTACAATTGAAAATTGTGATTATACTTTTATTAACTCGTCACTTTAAATGCATTACAACTTAGTGCATCATGTTTTATTATTGTTGGAATTACGATTTAATTAATCTTTTTAGGTAAAGTAAGAAATTGCATTAAATAAGAATTTTCTAATAAGAATTATTACATACAGTATTATTTCATTTAATGAATTTTGCATYGTTTACTATGGTAGGTTGATTATGGAGGTGATGGGGTTGATTATAGACTTATAGTAGTCGATTCGAGACATCGACATTGTTCGCTAACGAGACTGAGTTGTACAGTTGGGCGAAAGCTATTGCGGTGAAACTTGGTTTCATTTTGGTGAAGGCCACAAAAAAAACAACAAGATGATCGGCCTTATGTGTACTATAGGTGCAATCGAGTGGGCCCGAATCGTGACTTGAGTCAAGCTTCTCGCAAAAATACGAGAAGCAAAGGGTGTGAGTGTCCTTTTGGAATAAAAGGCATGCTAAGGAAGCAACAAGATGGATGGATAGTGGTAGTTCAAGCCGGGGTTCATGGAATGCATAATCATCCTCTAATTGTTTATGCTCAGGGTCATCGTGATCTTAGTTATCTCAGTCCTGACATGAAGATATTGGTGCGAGAGTTAATGGCAACCCGAGGACAACCTAGGTGGATCATGAGTGTCTTGAAAGACAAGTTCCCTGACTTGTATCCAACCATCAGACAAATCTACAATGAGAGGATGAAGATTCGCAAAGAAATAGCCGACGGTAGAGATTTGGTACAACAGTTTTTACACCTTGCTACTGAGGAGAAGTATGTTCATTGGATTCTTATTTATTCGGGGACCCGCRGGATACGACATGCATTMATGGCACACCCAATTGYTGTGAACATGCTACGTACATGRCCTCATGTCATTCTGAGGGATTCCACGTACAAGACGAATCGTTACAAGATGCCCATGTTTGAGATAGTTGGTGTTACACCAACAATTCACACCTTCTTGATCGCATATGTTTTCATGAGAAGACAAGGAGAGCTACAGATGGGTCTTCGACAAGCTTAGGACGCTGATTGATGCAGAGTTTGAGCCTACTGCGTTCGTGACTGATCGTGAGGCGGGACTTCTAGCTCCACTTGCAGAAATATTTCCAAACTCCCATCATCTACTGTCATCGTTATCCTCACATTACACCAACTCATCGTTGATCATCCTACCAACCAAGATTATCCTCAACAAAAAACACTTCTAGACACAGTCTGGACCCTTAAGTTTACGGTCATCTTACGTGCTAGTGAAAGCACTAACCCCTCTAGTCCTAGTATGGTCGAGGCCAAAATCAAATAAACGTCACCACTCAGCAACACAAATGTTCAACCTCTTAAACGGTGGGAGGCATATAACATGCAATTATTAACAATCTAACGTCACTCTACATTTCTAAACAATCTACACAATACTATAACATAAATTTACATCATTTAAATTTCAAATGAAATTAATCACTAAACAATTTTACCACATTTTACATATAACACAAAAATAACTTACAATAGATAAAAAGGCAAATACGCGTACTATACTGACAATTCAAATATTTATTTAAAATTCATACAATATATACAATACTCCATTTATTACTATATATCAAAAAATACACTAACTATTATATATCTACTATTTTTATTGTAAAAACTAAATAAGCACCAACTCATGAAAATTGAACATTAAAAATTAATAATCATAATTAAGGATTTACATAAAGTATTTTCTGTGAAATACAAAAACTCATATAAACACTATAGAATTCATAACAAATAATATAAATACAACCAATCACACATTTTTCACATTGATAAATATCCTTATAATCCTTATTATCAAATACACAACTAAGTTCATCTTCCTATCAAATGCACAAAACTTAGGTCGAATCATAAACAAATTAATACATGAAAATATTAAAATAGAAATACTATATTAATTTTAACTACAATACGAACATTAAAATTTTAAGGTTTAGATATAAATTACATAAATTTACAATAGGTTAAAAAAAAGAGACATCGAACAGTCAAGGCAGTGGTTCCGACTCATATGCACCGGACTCCACTGGTCGGGGCCGACTTCTAGTCGGACCAACATGGGAGGTCCGGTCATCTGAACCGGAACCACGTCGTTCGTCCGGTGAGTTAGGTCGGAGTTTCCAAAATTCAGAAATTAAAAAAAACAAAGACGTGGTCTGCGTGTGGTTTGGCGTCCGACCA
>SNQN01004126.1:0-17782 GCA_008642245.1 Bassia scoparia
TCTCGAACTTAAACATGAAGGGGTTTGGTCCTCACAAAATCTTGGATTTTGATGGAGAAACATCTGAAAAATAAGTATTAAATCCGAAAAAATATGGGGAGTCGACTTTTGATTTCGAGGTGACATTTGAGAGTTTTGACGACTTATAAAAATCTCAATATTAAGTTTGCATAACACTATAAAAAAAACGTTCAATTAAAATGTTATGCATAACTAATTACATGCTATAATCAATATCGTATAATCCGTATTTGAACCGAGTTATATTTACATATGCAACAAAAATGACCAAAATAATATGAAAATCAAACATAACCCAACTTAATAAATAATTGTGTTCAACATTGAATGTTTTGCAAATAAAAGCTCTTGGTAACGGGTCATACAAAAATTTGATTTAATAACAGAATATAAGCTTGCATTAAACATTGAATTTAAACGACAACTAATTAATCTTTAGTTACTTACGAAAGAAAATAATTTTGTTGCACAATATTAATTTTTAAAAGAAAATATAATAATGATCTTTTACACCAATATTCATTTATATTATGCAATTGTTCATCTATTTTATCCTATTGTTTATTGTATTATACGATGAGAATCATACATACACTGTGCTAGTTTAGGATCATTTGATTGCCATGTTGAACACTTGTATCCCTGTCTCTTATACACATCTAGATGTGTATAAGAGACAGAGCTAGAGGGAAGGGGGTTGTACCTAATAATTTGCGGGTTTCGAAAACGACGTAATCCATCTCTAAATTCGTCCCAAAGCCCATATAATAATGACCCTTTTTGTCAAAGCCCGTATATTGCAAACTAGTAATGGGACCGATGATCAGCTAAATTTGTTTCAGCAATGTCCACTTGCTACATTCAATACTCTGGTTTTAAACTTTTAATACTGAAAACAAGCATGTATGAAAGACAAACAATTTACGGAGTACTACGTACGAGTAGTATACTTCTTTTGTTTTCGTAGTACACAATGATGCAATATGTCCTTCATTTGCTGGAAGAGCTATGTGCTACAAGCCTACAACTGTACAAGGATTCAATTCTGTAAATTTCCTTCTGTCACTTCCTTAAGAAATGGGACATTTGTTGTGTAATATTTCTTCATACAATCGATGACGTTCTTAGTGAACTCTTCATCCTCTGGGTAGTAAGCAATGGGATCTGATAATAGAGAATTTGGAAGACTAAGCACACCTTCTAATGTTGCGTGAAGACAATAGGCTGCATACGTAATGTGGTAGCCTCCTTCCTGTACGATAAGGAGTTGCCCATTACAATGCTTATCGGCCAGTCCACGAACTATRCTTCCAATAGTTCTATATCCATCCATTGTCAAGCACTGTCTTCCATTWGGGTCAAACTGAAAATACACGATACATTTTCATATAAGATTTGAAAGATCGCTTCATATATGTATATATCGTTTCTAAATCATCAGTCATAAGACGACATTCTGTAACAGCAAAACCATAAACCACAATCTTCCCTAGGGAAGTAGCCAAGTAGGGAACTACGGAGTACTAAACTACGTAGATGTGTATTTAATAGTGGTCTCAAGCAAACATATTATATGTATACTAGTTTATCACACGGAAAAGGCGATGCCAACTATTTGCATTGATMCTGCATTCCCTACTCAGATCACCAGGATTTTATATCATTTGCATATTCATTTTTCTACGGGGCAGCCTAGCTAGCCAGTTTCCACATAATAGACAGGCAAGACAGCATATGCAGAATGTAGATGTAAATGCAGAGCACGACCTAACTGTGATGAGCAATTTCGATCAAAAAAGTTGAAAAGAGTAACAAATAACCAACAGATTTTTTAACAACCAGTCGCAGTCAAGTCCCAACAGCCAATAATATACCTGAATAACTCTGAAGACAATAGAAATTGTCACATAAGATAATATAAGCTACTAATTACTGATAATGAAGAGTGACATATATAGTCCATACAGATACCGGAGAATCTATATATATTTCTCTGCCAACATTGAACATTGCAATGCAACTACTTTATGCCGACAATTCGACAAACAACACAACATTATTGACAAGATTGCTAACAATCCAAAGCATAAATTAAGTAAGGATTGGGATTGAGATTGAGATGAGAATGGAAGCATGGTGTTGTATTTGCACGATTGCACATTCCCTAGGCATGGTCTGAAAGTAGAAGCACAACAATGCGAGTAAATTAAAAAAGCTGAATTGTTAAAAATAGAAGTAACTTACGGCACTTGAGTCTTGGCCATGCGAGACCATCATATCAGGTGATACTTGTGAACAGCCGGACCACAAGCTCCTTCATGGCATAGGCGTAGCCACGATCCCAGTTTCCATTAGGCAAGGGTATGTTGATATTGGTAGCCGAAGCCCTGACCTTGACCCAGCTCATGGTAGCACCAGTTTGCGGATGGGAAGGACCCCAAGAACTGGTTATATGAAGCGACATAGTAAGAACTTGACGAGAGAGTAGAAGCTGAGCAGTACATTGCGTAGTGAACATCAATGTCAATGACAGCCACTTTGGAACGACCTGAATCTAAAGCAAATTGAACGCGAGGGCTGCTTGTTAAGAAGCAATATCCGTCGGCTTTGGGTGGGCTGAGCAATGAGATCAGGAGGGCGGACTAAGGCATAAGCAAGTGTAGGCCGGATCCTTGTAGATATGGTTTATGGCTGATAGGGTGGTGCCAGCAGCAAGAAGAGCAGCTCAGGATCCAGGATTTAACAAGGTTCCAGCCAACATGTTTTTTCCTCCTGCTTTGCCGCTTTTGCAATTCATTGTATATTCTATATGATCCACAACCACAATTGATTCAGTACAGTTGTAGTATAGTGATCTTACATTACTGGTCTATTTATTAATTATTATCCTGCTGTCGCTGTATAGAATAATCGGATCCAAGTAGATATATATAAGAATGGATGCTTCTGAGTTGGGGCCGGGGTTACAATTCAATCATAGACTCACGAATTCAACAGATCACTTATTTCCATGTATTAATATGTACTTAATTTAAGAATATAATAAATAAAAGAAAAAGAGATGAATTGAACCTGGAGAGTGGAAGAAAGGAGTTGAGGAAGAGAAGCAGGGGAGCCAGGATGCCAAGAAGATAAGGAGAAATGGACCCGTTTCGTTAGAAGAAAACCATGTTCCGGATCCTATCTCCCGTTTTCGGGTGCTTTCGAGGATGTCTAGAACCCGGATCAAACCGCTGTCGAACACACCCGACCTGTCGTGCCTTCAACATGCTTCATCCCAGAACACGTCTATCATCTTACTGACTCTGCCATCAAAAATATGGAATGGAGAAACCGCAAGATCACGAATCACCTCTTCCGTCAAATGTCAATACCCCCAACATGATTCATGATACATGTTCTGCTCCGGTTTTAGAATGGGCTGCCCTTTTGCCAACCAGAACCATGATCTGTTTCCTATGGGCCTATCCTTCTCAATTGTCCTTTTAACTTTTATCAAATTTACAATAACGTAAATTGCAAAGCGTATATTATTACCCCTCTACCTATTGCTACATACAACAAGTATCTTATATTCTACATACAATCCCATTCACGTGTAATATATGGTTAGTTAAGATTCAAGAAATTGTTTTTTTTAAAAAATATAAAGAAAGATAATATTATTATAAAACAAAAAAACATTGAGTGAACATTGTAGAATTGTTAGAAAACCCTCATTTTTCACCTAAACATTTGGCGTTACGGGTTTTGTTTTGAGTCATAATAGCAAATTGACGGGTTTTAGCGGTGACTAAATGAAGGGTTTGTCTACAAAATTTGGATTTGTGAGAAACATCTGAAAAGATAATAATCGAAAATATGGGGAGTCATTTTATTTCGAGGGTGACACTATGAGGTTGACGATTAGAAAAATCTCATATTAATGTTGCATAACACTATAAAAATAGTTCAATTAATTTTAGCAACTTAATCTACATGCTATAATCAATACGTATATCCGTATTGAGAGTATATTTACATATGAACAAAATGACCAAATAATAGAAAATCAAACATAACCACTTAATAATAATATTGTGATTCAACATTGATGTTATTGACAAAATAATTAAAAGTACTTAGGATACGGGTTAAAAAATTGATATTAATAAAAGAATATAGCTTGCATTAAACATTGATTAACACAACTAATTAATCTTATAGAATAGTGAAGAAATACATTTGTTGCCAATATATTTTTAAAAGAAATATAATAATGATTTTTACACAATATTCATTATAATTATTGCAATTTCAATCTATTATCTATTGTTTATTGTATTATACGATGAGAATCATACATACACGTGCTATTTAGGATCATTTGATTGCCGTGAAATTGTATCTAATAATAAGGATTTTTTTATGTTTCTTTCACCTTATTCTTGCCACTTTAAAAATTCAACTTTTAGTTTTTTTTTAAAACTCCCACCTTTATTACCAAATGTTTTCAGACAAGTTATAGGTACTCATGCACATATTTACTGTGCATCAGATTATGAGTGACCCTTTGGTTATATAGGATACCTTGTTTATCATATAGTGACCTTATTATTTATTACATATATTGTTGTAAGTAAAAGGGTTTATATTGATATAAGGGTCACACTATATGTTTGATGCACATAAATTTATTGGCATCCGATGGCAACATACCTTCTGATGTTTAAACTCCACTTTAACTGAACTAGCTTGTGCGTTATGTTGGGCCACTTCTCCTTCTTCTCCTTCTTAGTTCGATACTCCTTCGAAACTCAAAGGCTTTTTTGATTTAAGCGAAAATCAGGAAATTTTTTTAGGAATTAATTTTCATCACAATTTCATTTTGTAACTTCTATTATTTAATTTTTGTTGTATCAACAATTTAGGTGGTGTTTGAATTTTGTTGTTCACGCAATTGTAAATTACGTGAGTGGCGTTGGGCCGGGAAGGTCGTCGGCGACTATTGGAGCCCGATTTCTCAACTGGAGGTGCTATGTGCTTCTAACGACCATTTTCGGCAGGTTTGCCTATTTTGAAGAGGTTTGCCTAATTCATGAGTGATCTGGAGAGCAATATGAGTGGAATGTTATGAAATTTTGGATCGATTTAAAAAAAGAAATTAAATTAGGGAAGGAGATATATACAACAACAACACATGATGAATATATGTGATATTCTGATGAATAGTAATGAAGTAGCAAGTTACACTAGCTTTCAAGTTGTATAACAACAACAACAATTCTTCATTATCATTATTAGTTGGTGGTTACTACAACTCAATTGGAGCAAACAACAAAGGGCAGTATGAAATGGGAAAATTGGGCCGTTTGTGTATAGTTTACAGTGAGTGGGTGAGCAATAATCATGTAGCCATGGCAGAGGTTTGGGAAAAATCAGGAAGGAGAAGATGGTGAAGAAGGAGTTGGGAAATTACGAAATAATCCTAGACTTAACAGAATTTTGTTTAATGGAAGTGTCAATGGGTGAGAGTTTTAAAACATTTGGTAAGTAACAAGGAGGGAGTTTTTTAAAAAAACTAAATGTAGGAGTTTTTAAAATTTGACAAATATAGGTGTATAAGCATCAAAAACCAATAATAACTTAGGGTAGATGCTTTTAAATTTAATGCACTCCCCTTACCATTAAAAAGCCTTTTATTATTAATTAATGTTGTACTCGATCTCTACTTCTCTAGTACGGAGTATTAGGTTGAAAGGTAGAAAAATCAGATTTGTGCAGTGAGCTGAGCAAGGTAGGTAGCACACTAGCACATGGTTCGCACTTCGCACAATTCAATCAATGGTATGAAAAATTAATTCAATTATAGCGAGATGGAGCATGACTGCATCAACTACCATTACATCAAATGTTCTTTTTTTTATGCACATCAAACAATAAATTATAAGTAATGAAGAGGATGAACTACATGTGATTCCATTTGTGGCAATTACATCACTGAAAGATCGATTACCCTAATATTGTTATTGGAATTATTATTACTTTCCTCTGAACCTTGATGCGACGACCCCGTCCGTAGTAATTTTAGGGTTTTTTTTCCATGAGTGTCACAATTTAGAGATTGATAGAGATAATATAATTTAATAATAAGCTTTTTTTTTCAAATTGTCACTATAGTGACTTTTTTTGTTACTCATTACACATTGTATTTTTCGGCGGTTACCAACAACTAAAACTTACGTGACCTTTTTTTTTCTATTTCCATCTTTTTCCTATTTATTTGCACCCCATTACCTCATTACTAAACCTAATTACGCCTCCACTACCGTTCCACACAAGCAACCCCTGGCAAAGATTCCCATATTTAGTCGGTTTAGGGCGGTGAGCAGGAAGGGGTGTAGCTGAGACCTTATTGCAATTGGTTGGTCGTGTGAAGTGGCATACCGCTTATTGCACACCTGTTTGCAGAGATCTAGACTTCGTGTATGCTCGGAGCTGGAGGCAGTTGCTTGTGTGAATGAGATGTCGAAGATCAGAGAGCCTTGGATTGCGAAGATCACCATATAATAAGACTAGCTGTATGCTACGGGTACACTGGTCTGTGCGTAACATATCATTCTGATGGTGTACAGGATTTGTAGTGACTGGGAATATTCTGAATTTAGAAGATGACTAGGGTTTAGCTAATTATGTCTGTGATTTATTTTTGCCAGTAAATGAATGATGTAAACACAGAGAGCTCGAACTGAAGAGAACAAAGATTAGGAGTGAAGTGTAGGATATGTTAGGAAGTTCATTTAGTATGAGGCGGATAGTATAGTGTAGATGAATTAATCTGGAGTTTGACAAATAGTGTAAGAGAAGGAACTAGGCTGAAAATAGGAACGAAGAAGTGATTAAGTGGAAGGTGACCACTGTGCCAGTGATGCTAATGTTTAAGTCGTCAGTAACGTTAGATATAATTTTATATCTCGTAAGAGGCATTTGCAGACAACTCAAACGCTAGGCACTAATGTCAACGATTAAGCACCACGCACGCTATTCATTATCTTATTCATTTTACTATAATGAACAACCAGATCCGATCATACTCTTTAGTTGTATAATGATATGCGGATCGAAAACAAAATGATTCTTCATTACGAGAAATTTTTCATCAACATATCTCAATATTGTTGATCTCAATATCTCTCTCTCTAATTTTTACATATATAAGTTGACGTTAAGATCATATAAAAATAAATAATAAAAAATAAAAATATGTTTAATAAATGAATATTAATAGAAATTATAGAACGCATAAAAAAAGAGAAATAAAAAATCAAATATGTATAGTCTGGTAAACAGAGGATCTGATATATCTCAATGTATCTTTCTTTGGGCTTAGTTGATCATTATGTTTAAGTATACTTATTGGAAACATACTTAGCATGCAATACCTAGATAAAGATGCACTTTTTTGTTTGGTGGTTTATTTTCATTATATTTCATGTCACGCTCTACTTAATATTACACATCCCTCCCTATATGCTCCTAATCCTTTGTTAACAAACTCTAGGTTCTGCTCAGTGTATTATGGATAACCGACTTAAACAAATTAACAGACCAGAGACGTAAATTTAGTTATTATGATTGATCATGATTCTCACTAAGACTCTCATTGTCTAGTATAAAATACAATGTTCACTTAGTATTTGATAGTTCAATTCTAAGTCGAGACAAATAAGTCAAAATATTATTTAGATCTCTTGAACGCTAAAAATCAGACGATATGTTTAAGAATTTGTAATAGCATGACGTAAATGTCGTTAATGAATGATAACTTGATCAGCGTAGGAAATTGGTGTGTAGGATTAGGAGTTAGATAAATGGCACATTAATTGTGTGCACTAGTAACTAGCAGTATTAGGCGGTTGATCACACAACTAGCGCCAAGATCTAATGTGATTTTGCTAGCACATGAAATATCGAGAGATATCGATGTTGTAAAGAAGACGGATGCAGGGGGAGGTCTGGACGGTGTTGCGATTATGTGGGTGGGCACGGCGCGGTCTCTTGCTGCTGTGGCGACTGGAGCTGCGATGTGTAAGGTGGCGGCCAAGCACTCAATACATAATACAAGATGTGTTTCCGATGCCTCATTTTGTCTGTACGTTTGGGTTATTGGGCGATCTGTTTTTTAGTTGACTTGGGGATAGAGAGACGATGCCCTCTGTATTTAAGCATGCATTGCATTTGATTTACATCGTTAGATGATTGATCTTAGTGGTATTATCAAAACTTCTTAGAGACTACATCTTCAAACTCTTAAACATGCTCTTAAAACTAGTGGGTCAGTACTATGTTACATATCATAATTAGTTTTGAGTAAAGAGGTATAAGAGGCAGTCATTGGATGCCAATCGTATATGCTAAGGTTGAAGATCATATGTCGTAGATGTATGATTGCTGAATGGTTAGATTCCGTAGCTGTCTAGGTTTCGATTCTATTTTAAATAAATGGTATCGGAAGGATGGGTTTATTCATCACGCTATCTAAGAGGTTCTCCTGATTAGTCCTAGGGTAAGAATCTTCTAGGTTCCTTATACGAACTAAAAATCAACTCTTTAAGGTTCTTCTTGAAATATGATTAGGTGTACTTTTAGCTCTGTCGTTAATTGTATTGTCCGTTAATAGTTCGTCTTATGTAGTATGGAAGAGCTATTGGTATTATTCATTGTTATTTTTGTTCGTTTGTTGCTTGCTGCTTTTCGTACTTTACTTGCCTAACATTGGTATCAGAGCGAGGGTTATCTTTGGTGTTGTGCTTAGTTGATTCATTTCTGTGTTGAAGGTAACGGAATGAGTTAGTAGCTCAACAGTTTTTGCAATTTAGAAGTTGATATGTAATTGAGGACCGTCATCGCCTGTATTGAATGTATCTGATGTAAGTGACTAATAATTAAACGTACGACTAGTAAGTCGGCACTCTGTGTATGTATACTTAATATACTGCTATTCATATAATAGATGTGTGATATAGAGATCAACTCTAATATTTAGATATGGAAGTTCTAAGATGGCAAAGCTTTTAAGTTTTTGGGCAATGCAAATATGAGGACATTGTATCAAAGGTTTATGTTCCATTCCATCGTTAACTCTTCTCGTGATAAGACACATGAGGAACTGAATTCGGAGACAGTATAGGATAAAAGGAGGATTTGAGATGATGTGCTAGAAGTATCAGCACTTGGAAGTGATTTATGTGTTTTAATCTTATGAAAAAGCCAAAGAGTGTTATTGTTATGGTTTAAGTATAAAGGCATCAAAATACTACTGAACAGGCATGAAGGATGTTTAGCAAACTGTAATCGATCTAGTTTTATGATGTAGGCTTACTCTATCTCAATAAGCCCATAGTTCTTTTGATAGGTGTACTGTTCCGTAGTCCGATTAACATATACATATACATAATTCTTCTAGGCCGTTCATGGAATTTATGGTTTTGGAAGAGTTTCGGATGAATCAAGGTGATGTGACGCCGACGTAGAACACATATAACTGAAGTATTAGTTTCCGACTCTCTAATCTTCAATTATATACTATTTAATCACATTATTTAGTACAGGTCGGACCATTTACAAAGTGTTGAAGTGATGCAGAGTGAAGCCTTTAACTTTTGGTTTCTTTCCTATGGCGTAGGTCGTGGGATGTGGATGCGTTTCATACGCGTATTTTAGAACTTCTTCGGAAGAAAAGTTGAGATGTGAAAGAGTGAGGACTATGATCATAAGTGAAAGACTTGAAAGAAAAGTGTGGAGGTCGATGTTTTAGTAGTGCATCAAGTTCTGCTGAGGGCGGAAGAGACAGAACAGCACGAAACTCCAGGAGGAATCGAACCCATACGACGAGTACAGAGGGGGGAGTAATAATCGCGGCTCAAATCATGGCAATGATATGTCTTGGAAAATTGTAAGAGGATACAAATTGAAGGCAGGAATACCAACAGAGGGAATTGTAAATCTTTTGAAAAATTGTAAAGAGTAATCGAAGTAATAATGAAGTGCCTCGGAACCGCAAGACAAACAGAGCGGGGTCGTCAGTGTTTGAATGCTGTGATCAGAGTAGTGATCCTCGGGACTCGCATTGAGGGGATCTTGCAGTTTCTTTAAGCGTGGATAGTCCAGTGAAAATTGATATTTGAATGTCGGGTGACTTCGTTTCAATTTCTATCATACTCCGATGCAAGCGAAGCGTTCATCAAATACGTTCAATAAAATGGGAGCTTTGGCGGATTAATATCTTAAGAGCTGCGCAAATAGTCTAGAACGATGTAGAGGAGAGGGAGATGTGACAGTAAAGACTTCAGTGGGAGTTCGAGAGAAGCTAGAGAGTGAGACGATAATTTTGCCGGGAGCTAAGGAAATCTGATTTCGGGTGGGCTTTGGTGACATAAAGATATATAAGGTCGATGTATATTGTGAGGGACAGTATGCAGAAAGGTCTGTTAACCAAGGAGGCCACATGGCTGGTTGCAAGGGTGCTCGAAACATAAAAAGTCGAACATTGTACACCTCTTAGGGTGTCCGACAGAATGTAGAGACGTCGATGCAGATATGTGACTTCAAGCTCTGGCATGATCGGCTTGGTCACTACTATAATCGAGCGAGGGATGAAGGTTGCTACGCCTCTCACAAGGGGAATGACTTGTCGGGCTCTGAAACAGTCGACATGGATTTTTGAGATTTGTCTTCGCGAACACAGGAACGCACAACAGTCTTCGATTCTCAAAAACCAACGTCCTTGAGAGGATAGTAGCTGGAGTTTAGTGCACATGATGTTGTGGGTCGCATAACCATATGCAATCCTTTGGCGGTTACATCTCATATTTGTAATTCAATTGATACTCAAGCCAGGAAAGTATGGTTTATACATTCATGAAGCACTAGGGTCGCGATCGCTGTTTGACAAGTTCATTGGAGGCGGAGGTTGCATGCTTCGGCGATTGAAGACTCACAAGGATGATCAAGTTCCCCGAATATGAGGTGGCGTATGAGTTGCAGCTTACATATGAATATACATTGTAACGGCACAATTCTTGCTATCATTTTCGCGAGCAGGCCTTTTAAACGTGATTCTTGTCAAGTCTCACCAACAATGGGTCGATAGTATAGAAGTAGAGGGATGAATAGAGTTAACTTGATGGAGCGGGATATTATAGGGTGGAATCATCGACGGCTCTAAAACAAACCACTCATAGCTTTATGGGCTGGACTAAGTTCAATTTGCTAGACTGAGTGATCTATATTTGATAAATCGATAGTCCTCGATGCCCATATGGAACTCTCATTCTCGGAGGAAGTGTGAGTGGCATCAGATAGAGAAAGTCTATTATACTCTCATTGAAGACTTTCAGAGCATATGTTAGGCCTATTTCATCGACTATAGCAGAGCAGTCTTATATCTCATTGAAGCAAGCCACTCTAAATGTGTACTTGCACTCTGGCATAAACCTCAAAATTTTTAGAATGCGATCGTCATGCTCATATTCGGCTTATTAGAGATAGTGGCTGCCTAAGGATGCCGAATTTGGCCCCTGGGCCTATGATTGTATCTTCATTAATTTGATCGAGCATGTACTTCTCATTGTCATCCATATAAGATAACTCTTTGGTAGTCAAGAAAAATCTTCATGACTAAGCTCGTCCGTCTTGGCAGAGTAGAATGTGGGGTTCGTGAGTAGTGAGATACGCATGCTATGATTTGAGCTGCAGAGTCTAAGTCCAGAGAGGAGTACTTGATGTTCATAGCTACATCAAACACACACAGCACTATTTGTTTGTCAACATAACGGGATCCCAATATTACCGTGTGGAGGTTCCACAAGCATTGTGTGTAGTATCAGCACAGTTTCCAATCGATCAGTTTATCGACTTTAGGGTTCGTTGAACTTCGACATAGCATAGTTAACCCCACCCCTTACTCCGCTTAAAGTCGCCTCACCCGCCTGGAGCACACTTCTGAGCTGCTACCAATTAATAGCTTCCCGCAATTAGAATACACAATACCGAAGTGGCTTCTTGCTTCGAATTTTAGTATCCCCAAAAATCAGACATCACAAAAACTCTTCCTAGAACAACACCATCTTTTGTAGCAGAGCAGCATACTTAGATAGTACTCTTGAATACCTTAAGGCCATTTCACATGCTCCATGCTTCTACTCACGTATTTGACTTAAACCTACTCAGCACATTCCCATGCTAGTTGCAATTCGGCCCCGGGCTTCGTGCACCTATGCATACATCATGCTCTACGGCGATGATAAGGAAAGACAGACATTCTTTCCTTTCACCTTGACCTCTTTGGGCATCCTCCTTGTCAATCTTCATCTCGATGAATGAGCTTAGGAGGATGCTACAGAGGGTCGACTAGTGGCACACAATCATACTTCTCCATCGTTGAAACGTACTTGTTGTTTGCAACAGATTCGTGTGAATCCGGCGGTTTCATTTGTATACGCTAACAAGTATTGGCAGCTGCACTTGAAGACAAGTGGGAGCATGCATGACGTAGAGAAAGATGACCTCATGGAAAAGACGACACTATGGTTTAGTCTGCCATTGCAAGGGCAAGAGTGGTCTCTATGCTCCAAGTAGTGACTATATGGATCGTTGCGAAGTAGATGATCAGCGGTCATGGCTGAATGTTCGGCTAATTGCTCGTCTTGTAGTTAAGTTTTCTCTCAAGAGGACATGATTTTCACGAGATCTATTGCTCTTTGGTGGTGATGCTCTTCTTTAATAGGACTCACTTGCTACTTGCATGTGTTATTCTGATGAGCACTGATCTTAGCCGCATAACAGAGCATTGATGCTAAATGACTGACATATTCAAAAGTTTACATGAGGATATTGGGACTGAGAGGAATCTCATGAAGCAACGAGGGTTTCAAGTCTTCCGTTACAAGGTAACCTTGACGTGTTTCAAGTTATGAAAACGGTAGCAGTCTATATGGTTGAACAGCTCGAGAGCAATTGCGTGCCATAAAGTTATATGTTCCTTATGCCTTGAATGGTATCGTGAGACAACCATGTCAAGCATATTAAGCGAATTTTTGTCATACTTTACTAATTTAGGTATGAGGATGGTTAACCTTAATCTATTTTACCTGTTTGTTAGTATTGCTCATGGATGATGAGCCTTATTTGCGGTTGCATTGCAAAAATGTCATATGGTTTGAAAGAACAAATTGTCATTGAGATTTGAGATGAAAGACATCTGGGTGAGCGAAGCAAATACTTGGCATGAGAATTCTAGGTGAGTTGCATTGGTACTTTGAGGTTGTTCAGGGTATTTTAAGAAGGTGTAATGCGTTCAACCTAATGGTTGGATCAAAGCCATCGGCTCTCACCTCTTCATCGGATGTCAAATTGACCAAGGAGGATGACCCAAAGACTAAGTGTGAAAAGGAAAGGAGTCTGTCTTTCCTTATTCATCTGCGTAGGTAGCATGATGTATTGCTATGGTGGCACGAGACCCGACACATGCACAAGCAGTGGGATTGTGAGTAAGGTTTATGTCAAATCCGGGTGAGAAGCATTGGGAGGCTGTGAAATGGCTCTTAAGTATCTCAAGGGTACTTCAGTATGGCTCTCTGCTACAAAAGGAATGTGTTGTTCTAGAAGGTTTGTTGATGTGTTTTGGGTGCTATGATTATCGAGCAAGGCACTTCGGGTATGTGTTTATATTGGCGGGCAGCTATTAGTTGTTAAGCAAGCTTCAGAGTGTGTCTCCATGTCTACGACTGAAGCGGAGTCATGTTGCTAATGTCAGAAGGCAGGTAAGGAGATGTGATGGCTCAAGGATTCCTATATAGATGGTTTCAACAAAATGTGTGTGTGTTGTTATAGTGATAAGCCATGTGCTGCAATTGCTAAAAATCCTGTATTTCACTATCGGACCAACATATCAAGCGGCGTTATCATACATAGGAGCTTATGGATGATGGAACGATGTGTTGAAGAAAATGCCGGAGGCAAGAATCCGCTGATATGCTCGAAGTGTTGGTGCTAGTGAGAAATTGATTATGCCGAGCCTCAATTGGTCTCAATGATTGATGCTTGAGTTGTTTTGTGCCTTTGATTGGTTTTGATGATGATAGTTGGTGTATATGTATTATGTACATTAATGTGTACTTTCATGTGGGTTAGCTGTTGTTTTTCTCCATTTGTTTTTTCTACTATCTCCAAGTGGGAGATTGAAAGTAAATGGTGTGGGATGAGTAAATGGCATATGAAGTGTTGTTACTGCGAATGGCGGGCGCCAGAATTCATGGCTTTGGCGCCATTTGATTCTGAAATCAAGCTGAAGAGAAAACCTGCAGGGGGTTGGCGTGGCGCCATGTGGGTGGCGGCCGCCATCCTGTGGCGCGGCGCATGTGGTGGCGGCCCGCCATCTGCTTCTGCCTCTTTTGTCGGTTTGCTTGTTTTTAGGTGAAGGTTTAGTGCCTTTATTTAAATGACTTCTTTGTTTTTCTCATCAGTTTTTATCACAAAAACATCTTAAACTCTTCTTCAAACTCTCTGAAATCTGCTAAACTGTTTAAGCTAGATTTGAGGTTAGCTTTGCAATTTATACATTGAAGTGTGTATGAGATTTCTTCATTCTACATTAATCAATAGTGCATCAAAGTGGTGCTTTTCTCCGGTTCTCGGTTTCCAGCGGTAACTTGCTATCTCACTGCTAAATTCTTTAATTTCTTCAATTTACTGGTTGCTGTTAGTTATTTGATCTCTTTCTTGCATAAAGTATTGGTTATTTTTTGTTGTTTGGTTGTTCTTGCTTGCTTCGACTTGTTTTAGATTATTTACTTGCCAATCTTGATAATAGGAAAAACTGAAGAAGATGGAGGACAGTACGTAATGGTATGGAAAGTAATGGTGTCTTATATGATATATGACATATTGGTGGATAATCGTAATTAATTCAATGTGTACAAAGCTGTCAATGTGTCATGAATCTCATGATCAGACCTAGAAGATATATGTATATGTCCATATGTGTACGGACTACGGGTTTTACATAAAATATTGGAATATTATCGTACATAATTTCAATTTATATTTAGTTCTTATTAGTTTTAATATAATTTTGTTTCTTATAAAACAATTCAATTTATTAATTCAATATTAATTAGATTCAATCGTTTGATTTTTTAATAAAGTAACGGACCTTCCATATAATATTAGGTGACATATAATAATGGAAACATAAAGATACAAACGAGTCCACTTATTAGTGTAGTTTATAGTAGTACTTACAAGTACAAATGGCGGGTTTCTATCAACTTTATTTTGGCACCACCAGAACACTAACGAAACATCTTACAAGYTTCCACTAATAAAACGAATTAAGGAATACAATTAGCTAAAGTCACCTTCATTCAACCATCATGTTTGATGTTTCATGTAGGCACCAAATCTTAACTAGTGACCAATCATGATTTTGCGTGTGATTTCCACCAAAATTAAACACRAACCTAACCTGCTCGATCTACATTCGCATAACCTGTTATCCCCACCTCGTCCTGGCCTCTTCTTTTACTCAACATATATAACTTAAATGTACTCACTCTTAAACTAATTTTAAGTCTTAATTTGAAATCCAAACTCATCTATACTTTATCGTTGCCTTAATTCGGATTTTTTTTTTAAAAAAAAAAAAAATTCATTAACAAACTTAACAAATATCGAAAATCTTGTATTTTAGTGTGATATATTCCATGCATTCCACAAAACCTCTTCCGCTATGATAATCTTGTTCATTCCGAGTACTTTATTTCATTTTAGAAAAATTTAAATTACTTTAGTTTGTGGTGATCAATAACTTATTCTTGTGCAATTGTTAATGCATGCGATTTTTATTAAAACAGTGTCACTTCAATTTAAACTTTTTTTTTAACTTTTCTTTTTTATTATTTTGCATATTTTAACCTTAAATAGTAAGTGACATTATTTTGTGCAACGGGTAAAGTAGATAAAAAATTTGTTCTTTTCTTCCCGAAGAATTTGTAACAACTTAGCATATGATTAGTTTTAGCGTGAGATTTGGAGGAAAACCCAAAACTAGTAATTGTGAAATGGTCCAAGATGAAATGAGAGAAAGAATCAGAGAAGAGTTGTTCATAATATACTTGATTACCTCTCTAATCTATATTTTAAAACTTTTTATTATTGTCTTAGTGCATTTAATTTAAAAAAGAAAAGGAAGAAAAAAAATTAATTGGGTATAAGTGACTTTGTTTGTGTATGATAAGAGTAGTGGATTATAAAAGTGGTGGTTGATATGCGGTCGGGTGCTAATCGTTTGACATTAGTGCCGTAGTGGAATGCTTTGATAAAATTAATCATGAAAAATCTGTCGTTTTGTGGCCTTTCACAATATTCTACGCACGACCATATGAAACATCCCAGATATTGCTTTCATTTCACTTGTTTGGTTGTCTTGTGGACTACTTATTAGGAAAATATATATTGTTGCATTCTATTCATTCCATCATATTTGTCAATTGTCATACTCCGATCCGTACTTGCTACTATTTATGTGATCAAAGGCCTCTGATCTTCCGAGATTACATAAAAAGTTTAGGTCATAATAAAGCTAAGTGATTCTTGCTTGCTATATATATATGTAGTTGTTTCATCTATAGGTTACGTTGCTAATAATGAATTATGAATCACCAAGGACAATTCATCTATTATTGCGAGTTATTTAGAGACTGAGTTGTTCATAATTGATAATACTATATTACATTACATACATTATTGCTGCTGGTACTACTTAATTACTAATAAGGTACTAGCTATTGTACTAAACAGCCGTATCTGGTATGTGGTATCCATATACAACTAGACAAGCAAGCTATAAATTGAAGTCTAATTTGTTCGTGATTCTGGCGTTGAAGCAGTCTTTGCGATGTCTGGGGAACAATTGTGAGTGACATCGGCAACACTGATTGTCACAACATGATGTGGCCCATCAACAACATCATCCTGTCTCTTATACACATCTAGATGTGTATAAGAGACAGCGTTGAAGCAGTCTTTGCGATGTCTGGGGAACAATTGTGAGTGACATCGGCAACACTGATTGTCACAACATGATGTGGCCCATCAACAACATCATCAGTCGTCTCTGAGACCTTTTTTTCTGGTTGTGGTGCACTGCTGTCGTCTTCTTTGTCGTCCATGGACTTGAAATTTGCCGCGGAAGCCAATTCTTGGACCTCCTCTACCAGACTTTCCACGCAATCTAAGATGTCTATAAGTATGGAAGCAACTGTTGCTGCTGGTAAAACATCAAAGAGATTGCAATTTTGCCATAAAGTAGCGTCTTGAAGCAACCATTTCAGGTGCTGGGCTGCTGCTTTTGTTTCTTTAAGTTGTGCTTTTGGTTCTGATGTCTTTCTCATCTTTTTTATCCCCGTAGCTAACTCCTTCAACACCTTGCCTATTTCCAGGCTCAAGTTTCTGCATGCTTCTTTGGTGCGCTCCAACACTACTTCTGGCGCTTCATGTTGAACGTTACTTACGTTAGAGCTGAGGTAGTTGTTGAGAGCATCAACTCTATATGCACACTGTCGAGTTAGGGATCCAATCTTTAGGTAATTTTTCCAGGGATGACGAAATTTGAACTTTCCGTGGCTAGGCTCCCATGAAGCAAAGTTTGCCTGTAGAATGATGGTTGAACATACATAAATAATTAGACTTAAATTAAGTATGGAGTACGTAGTAAGTTTTG